>WEIV01023710.1:666011-685806 GCA_013390005.1 Calyptomena viridis
CCCAGGGTGCCTCGCGGCCCCGCCGGTGTCCGGCCCTGCGGCCGCTGCCCCGCCCGGGCTGTCGGTGCACCCAGCCCAGGGTGGTCCCCGTGGGGCCGGGCCAGGCCGGGGACGTGGGGCCGAGAGCGCTGGGGAGGCAAGCGTCACCCTGACTTATGGGGCGTGAGGCAGGGGGCGGCAGTGCCGGGGAGGAGAGAAGAGGTATACTCTGGTTTCTCTTCAGATCGCATAAATCTTTCGCCTTTTACTAAAGATTTCTGTGGAGAGGAACAAGTACGAGTGTCGAATAATTTTTTGAGGCTCCATTTCGGTGGAGCTAACCCTATTTCGGTAAAAGACAGAGTGAGACATGTAATAGTCATGACATGGATAGTTTGGGACGACAGGTTAGTGGGGGGAGTTGGTATCCGTGCTGCGTGGTACATCTCTCACCATCCGATAGGCATTCCCAAATTAATGTATCTGTCCGTGATTACACCTCTGCGTAAACGCGCAGAACTCTAGTTGCAGCGCTGACAGAGGCTTCCCTTTAGCCGTCCACTTGCCGAAGGTCCTTGTGGCCCTCCCGGTCTGCCTCATCCTGCTCAGGTCCTGGTTGGTTACTGACCCTCCCAGGAGGAAAGCATTTACCCGCTGCGACGAGACCGCCAAAGGTACAAGAGCTCATCACGANCGACTTCAAGCTGCGGCCGGCGGAAAATACGGTCTCGCAACTCGTACTGTGGGAAGAAGGGCTCTGTTATGGGACGGANATTTCGGTAAAAGACAGAGTGAGACATGTAATAGTCATGGATATATATAGACATGGATAGTTTGGGACGACAGGTTAGCGGGGGGAGTTGATATCCGTGCTGCGTGGTACATCTCTCACCATCCGATAGGCATTCCCAAATTAATGTATCTGTCTGTGATTACACCTCTGCGTAAACGTGCAGAACTCTAGTTGCAGCGCTGACAGAGGCTTCCCTTTAGCCGTCCACTTGCTGAAGGTCCTTGTGGCCCTCCCGGTCTGCCTCATCCTGCTCAGGTCCTGGTTGGTTACTGACCCTCCCAGGAGGAAAGCATTTACCCGCTGCGACGAGACCGCCAAAGGTACAAGAGCTCATCACGATCCCTGAGTTCACAGCTGGCTGTGATACAGGGTGCTTCTCTCCGGGTCCTCATCTCCTTCGTGCAGGGTTCACCCTGACCGCCACAAAAGTCATTGGGTGAGACACCGGAGCAAAATCCACAGGACCATAAAAGGAACCTTAGAGGAGTGGCTTCCTTTGGATAGGAAAGGACTGGGAGTTGTTCCTTCCGGGGAAGATTCACCTCTGGCACTGCTCTCTGGCTGAGCACCCCTGCTCTGCCAAGTCTCCAGCTGAGCTATTCGGAGGTGGATGTATTCAGGAATGGGACAGAGTCGCCGTCTGCAGGTGGCACTGCTCAGACCCTCCCCACTACTGCCAATGAAGCTGCCTTGAAGTTTTATTTATAGGGAGATGTGAAGTCTGTTACCCTTAGTGGCTGGGCCTGAAAGCAATATATGTCCCGCACAGGGTTGGATGGGGTTGCATTGCTCATGGCCATTGTATTCTCCACACAGCTGGGGGCCAGAGCAAGCAGTGAAACATCCTTTTTTAACATCAGCCACCCCCTGGAAAACCTAGTACCCATGACTGACTGCAGAATCCTTAAGGAAATTCAGTATGAATTTCCTGTAATGTCCACAAGATAGTGCTGTCAGAACACTTTTCCTGCAAAAGCAAGTGACAGAAAACCCTTAGTGTGTAGGAAGACATAGGTGAAGAGTCTTTCAGTGACATACTCTCAGAAGTAACAGTGATGGTGTTTGAGTCCTGGGTTCTTTGAGTCCTAGGTCACACAAGAAACTTCTCTAACTTTATATACACCAAGTGTTAAATGATTGCTAATCCATGCACAGTCAAATGGTTCTTGTTTATTTCAGGCTTCTCCTCTCTGTTGGTGCCACTAGAGCAGGATAGGGACACAGCATTGTCCATCAGGTTGTGTGCCTCTTCCCACATCCAGGGTCTGGAAATCAGGGGTCTAGCTCCTGAGGTAAATATAGATTAGTAAGTAATGTTAAGTCCAAGGAGGGAAGGTAGAACAAACAAGGGGCAATACTTTCTTCCTTGCATGCAGGCATCACAGGGGAAGGCTGGGTAATCCAGAAGTGGTAACGCCTGCAGTAGAACAGGACTGTCTTGCTTTTGTCCAGACCCAGTAGGCCATGAGCAGGCCTACTCAGTAGGCCTTTACTCTAGATGTGCCATATTAGCGCTGTGCCATATTAGCATGATGCAGGCAGAGCTCAGATCCAAGTCAGCTTCGACAGTTCAGAAACCTCCAGAGTGCTCAGCCCTACAGTCCCAGTACTTAAACTGCTGATCACAAAGTGCCCCAGCTGTGGGAGGAACCTGGTTGCACACATGGGCCACAGCAGAACAGTGCTGCACCCGACCCAGGGCCCAGTTTTGCATTTTTGCCGTCAAATACAGATTTGACAGCTGCTGAACATCTTTATGTAGCATAAAATGGGAAATATGAAAAAACGCAAAGTAATATCCTGTGGCTGTCTTCAAAACCTATGCAAGCTTCAGTGATACAAAGTAGTCTCATAGGGCCCTTCCTACTTACCCAACACTATAAAAGCTGAGCCACTCACTGCATAGGATAGGTACCCTCTAAACCAGCTTCCCCCATG
Source organism: Calyptomena viridis (assembly GCA_013390005.1). Lineage (NCBI taxonomy): Eukaryota > Metazoa > Chordata > Aves > Passeriformes > Eurylaimidae > Calyptomena > Calyptomena viridis. Next base: position 668,722 of record WEIV01023710.1, read on the forward strand.
TTATACATTTTCTACCCAGTGGGAACTCAAAAATAAGAGACAAATCTTATTTTGAGTGATTTTTATGTAAACATTTCAAGTATAAAGACTTGAAAAAGAAACTTCATCCAAGAAATCAGCCTCTCTATACAATCAGCCAGTCTTTAGGGACTGTTAGACTTTACCAGAATCAGCAAGAAATATGTTTTATAGGACAGAAGATAATTAAATCCAAGAACATTTGTTTATTCAACTTCTTAAAAAATACTGGGTTTTACAGTCACGCAGTCCATTTTCCTTCTAGAAAAGGAAAACTTGCAACAGTTTTGCAGAGTTTCAAGCACACCTGCAAAGGTTATGTATTATACTTGTGTATTTACTTCTATTAGGGGAGACCATTGTCACTAGCAAAGGGACAGATGCCACACATCTCTCAGGAAGAGACTGCAGACCCTCAGGCATCTTCCCCAAGCCTTGTAAGTGAGTGCATTTTAGCACTTTTCTGAGTACCCTGATACAGGCCACAGAGAAAAAGGCTCCCGTGTTCACTGCCCTTGGGCACATGTGACCTGCAGACACATTTAAAACAGGAGTGACATAAACCACTGACAGACATGCAAGACAAGACAAGTGCATGCAAGATTGCTTGTGAACCAGGTTTTGCTGTAATGACTAAGGCCTCTGCCTTCTCATCTGTTTGCTGGCTTGTTCCTCCAGTTGCATGGCAGCCACCAGGGCATCCAGTGTTTCTGTAAAAGAAGATAGGAGTGACAGGATGACTGACCTGGAAGCTGAATTCCCCAGCCCAGCTGTCCCACTCCACAGAGCTGAGAGCTATGCAGAAAGACTGGGTGCTCAACCCCCCACAGGTATGCTGGTTTTACTTTCAGGTCTTTGGAAAAGCATTAATGGCAGGGCTAGTCAGACACAGGCACTAACATACCTCTGACACTGAGGAAATTTCTTGAGCTGTCCTCTACAAAGTACTTTGCTCTGCTCACAAAGGTCTCAAGATCATAGTCTGGTTTCTCTGTGATTCCCAAGAGGTAGTCAAGGTCAGACATCATTCTCTGTATTTACAAGGATAATAGTGATAAGAAATTGACTTTCTAGAAATTCAATTAGTTTCTTCAAATCTGGCACTCCAGAGCTGAGCTGCTTAGACCAGGAGCAGTCGGTGCTCATTAGCAGCAAGCAGAGGTTGCTAGTTGAAGAGGAAGGGGAACTGGCAGGCCAAAAAGCACTGAAACCCAGTTTAACCAGTTGGGCAGGAAACCACAGGAAAAAGTTGGCAGTGAGGAAAAAGTAACACCACTGTACAGATCTTGCTTTACAGCCTAGAGCCTCCCCAGCAGCACTTGGCTCAGAAAAGGCAAGCTGCTATCTATCAACATGCAGAAGCCAGCCTGGGCTGGGATTGCTGCTTCCACATACCTGTTTCAGTTCTCTAAGCTGTTCTATAACCTTCTCTTCCCTTTCACCAATTTGAGTCATAGCCTCACGATAGTTGAACATGTGGGGAGAGAGATCTTCCTCCTCATCCTTGGAGAACTGCAAGAATGAACTCGAGTAAGAACAGCAAGTTGTTCCCATCTTTGAGTTCTGTTCAGCCCTCTACACACACATACACTGTACTGAAGACCTGAGCCTTCTCTGCTGGTCTCTGTTTCCTCAGTCTCCATCTGATTCTGTGTGTCACTACCTCCATCATGAGGGCTGAGCTCCTTCACTCTGCAACAAGAGGGTTTGTCACTCAAGTTCTTCTTTCAGCAGTTTCTCAGCTACAGAATCACAAATCAGGTACTACAATCAGTGAGTGCTCAGCAAGAAACAATCAGCTGCACTTAAAGTTGCACCTTACCACCCCCAGAACTAGCTCACATGGGCAGAAGCACCTGAGGACTATGGGAAGGAGAGCGGAGAGATGTTTGCATTAAGCAAACTTTCTGACCATCCAGGAGCCACTGGATGTTACACACATCACTTGAGCTCAGACTGAAGCCCCTTCACAGCCTATGGTACATATCCCTTGTACACAGTCTCTTGGGTCTTAGGGTGAAGACAAACAATACAGGAGAGCCTGGGATTCCAAAGGTCAGAGTAAAAGCAGCCAAACCACATTTTGCAACAAGGTTAGAATCCCCAAGATTTGAAAAGCCATTACCTGTCAGCGTATCTCAGTGTGTTTAAGGTGTACTCACACGAACTCATGCCTGGAGAAATCATTGCTATCTGCAAGCAGAACAGAAATCTCAGTGACTCCCACATCTGACTTCTCCTGTTAATAGTCTTGTGACACAGCCAGGACAGTTGAGGACAAAGGGTCAGAGTTGACACAGTCTGTCATGTCCATTTTTCTTTAGAGCTTCTGTGGGACGTGCCAGCAGCCCTGTATCCAACTTTCCACTTGCTTTGTGTACACCCACTGTGCTTCACCCTCCATAGGAAGCAAAGCCCTTGAGAGCACACCAGGCTCTCCTGCAGATTCACTGTATGAAAGCAACTTCTGCAGCTCTAGCTCACCAATTTATTATGATCTCAGTCACCATGGGCAAGTTTCCATGAGGCTTTTTATTTTGGAGAGATCTGAAGCTTTCTGGCTTCAAAATCCCCTCATTCTAGAAAAGTGTGCAGCTATTTGGTCAAATTGCAGAACCCATAAGCTTGACAGACATACTCACCATACAGGTCCTTGAGTTTGTTCCTATGAAAGAGTCTCTGAGCACCTGGGTCAGCTTGCTCTCCCGAAAAGGGGTGTGAGACTTGTTCTGCCCTAAAGCTCGGATACACTCCTAAGAAAAGACAAGTCTTGTGAATGCAGTATTGGCATCTCTCCTTAAACAGCTCTGCAAGCTGTCAACCACCAGATTGCTGGTAAACCCAACAGGCTGAATAATGGTCACACCATTGCTCTAGAAGTTCTTCATAGCCTTTAAAATATACATCAGGTATCTGACTGTCACAGGACAGCAGGTATATTCATGGCATGCAGAAAAAATACAACTTGAATGAAGCTGTACCAGTGCCTGGCCTGACAAGTCTGCACTGCTTTCCCGGAAACATTCTAAATGGAAGTATATTCCATTTTCATGGTTGCTAACACACTAAACTAGTATTTTTTTGGCTGTTGTTTTCCGTTGTGCTGAAAAGAAACAGAACAGATAACCCCAGAGTTCAACAGAATCCATACACGAATTATCACTCACCTTCAAAGCCAGCAAGCTCTTATTGATTTCTGCACCTTCCATTCGTGTCTGCCGATCAGCACTAGATGTGTCTGCACCTCTCTCATTTCCTGCCAGATCCACCAAGGAAAATTTGCCAATCAGTTGTCCTCTTTGGCGCAGTAGGATTTGGAAGCAGGCGTGTGACCGTGAAGAGCTAGCATTTGCAAAAGTCTGCCCAGATGTCCTACAGCAAAGATCAAACAAGCATTAGAACTGTGTCACAGAAGACAACAGGTCCTGACAGCACTAGACAAGACCTGCAGCCATTCCATTAAAATGTTTAACTTCCCAGGTTTTATCCCACACATTAGTACTTCAAGTTTGTGTGAATTACAGAATTACTTCTGATGTAAGAGCACTGGACTGCCATGAAAAATATAAACCTGCACCCTGATTGTAGAGATTTAAGGCTACTTAATCTGCTTGGCTCAACTCAGCCAGCCTACACTGGAATGCCTTTCTGATGCTAATGCCTCACATGCACTTGGAGCTGGAAGTCACACCTTCAGCAATGCCACATGTCAATTCCCTGATGCATCTGCCAGCTCACTAAACAGCATTAGCTGTGTTAGCACATTACAATCATGGTAAATCCCTTTCTCCAGCCAAGCTGGCTTGGCACTTCACCTCTGCTGTGCAGCTGCAGCTGCACCTGTCCTATCACTGCAAGGCACTGACTTGCATCTTTTAAATTAAACCTCCCTGTGACCTTCACTGTAATTTGCTCCCTGAGTATACTGGCAGGTTCAGTGTCCCACACAGGAAAGGGAGGGAGGTCATCCTAAAGCAAGGCAGTAGCCTGAAATGTTAAAATTGAATTCATGATTGAATTGCCAGCCAAATAACAATGCACAGCAGAGTGCTGAATGGGCTTTCAGGATGTGCACATCTACACATGGAGTGCAGTACAGGAGCCAAGGAGCTCTCATTTGCCTAGGAATGTTTCTGCAGCATTTGCAACTTGGCTGCAACAGATAAGACTTGGTAATACAGATTTTAGCTCCCAATTAAGAACAGAGTTGCCCCAACCACAGCCTTTCCTGCCAGGATGGTGTGCCAAGCCTAGAGCTGTCCCTTGGCACCTGCTCTCAAGGATTCTTTAGACAAGATCCCTGAATGACATGCTGCATTTTTGTTGTCTTTGGAATAGCTCATCTGGCCTGCAGTTAAGCCAAAGCATTTTTGCAACTGTAGTTGATGCCAGCTGCTGTTCCTTGATCTTACAAGCCCATAGGGAGCTACTTGTCTTTCTGTAAAGTAGCTGATACTTCTAGAAAGCACAAGGGCAGCCATTCTCCTCATGTGAACAGTTTCTCTCATTGGAGTTACATGAGGACCTATGAAGGACGAGCTCTGACTTTCTCCATGGCAGGCAGGCTGAACCCATCCCTTCTAACCCTTTCTTGAGTAACCACCTTGGGGTACTCGTGCAAAGGTGCTGCTCAGTGTCTGTTACTGGGAACAATATAGCTTCTGTTTAAGTCTCAAAGCACCAGCTACAGACATCATATATTTTTTCTAGACATGGAGACACAACAGGACGTGACTTTCTCTTAGTGGTTTCAAGGCACCAAACCTGCAGGCACTGCCCATTGTGATCATTCTGATGACATCCTCAGCACAGCCAACTTGTCTTTCTTGAAGGCCAACAACCTGGACCTGCTGCTTGCCATCTTCCAGGACTCGAAGCTTGGCCTTCTTATTCAAGAGGTCAAACACCTATATTCAGGGAACAAGACTGAGGGAAATCTGAACAAGGTCTCCTTGTAAGTATTTTCCACTGTCCTTACAGAAAGCTGTATAGAAACAGCACCTTTATCATAGCACTCCAATTCAATTCCAAACACACGAAGAACAATGGAATACATAGAACTACAAAAAGTAGTAAGTTTGACTTAGCTACTTATGAACTACTCCACTAAAGAAATTGGATCAAGATTTAAAATAATCTTACCTTTCCATTGTATATTTCAAAGAAAGTCACATAGACTTCCAGATTCTGACTCCTGTACCTGGGCTGGCTTAGGAGGAAGAAGACATCTTGTGCTAATGAGGAAAGGCAGAAGTTAACTGGTTAACTGGTTTAAAACACTACCTAGTTGCTATTTGATCTACATTCAAATATTGCACAGCCATAAGGCAGTGTCTAGCAGCTGAAAAACAGTCGTCCAAACAAATGCTAGTGAAACAATTAGTGCTGGGCTACCATCTGGAGAACAGATTTAGCAACAACCTTATCCAGGGGAATACAGAAGTTTCTACTGTTAGTGTCACCAACAGACAGCAATCCTTACTGCTCTGAGGGAATACTGGGATCTGCTATTGTTTTGGACAGACCTGAAAAAGTCCTGTGTTTGCGTTTCAAGTGGTTCTTGCAGAAAGCCTAGAAAACATGCATCCCTCAGCATCTGCATTTCTGTGGTTTGGAGACAATATACCACATTAGTTGTCCCTGTGGCTGGATCCAGTGCAGTTTTTCACAATTAGGCTTCAGATTTGGAAACTGAGCTGAAAAGCAAAGACTCCTTCAGGGCCAGTAATAACTGTTTTTCAGAGATCAGCCAACAGGTTCTCATGTTTCAGGCTGGTTTCACAGTGTACCTTTCTAAGGTCAGGGTTCGTGATGCTTTCTAGGCATTATATCCAAGGAGGGGCTTCTAAGTATCTGTTTTCTGAAATCATTCTGTATGTGCTAGTTTTTTGCATCTAATGTTTACAGGAAGAAACCCAACACACACATCTGTGTGTTTTTGTATAACAAGTCTTATATCAGAAACAGATAGACTTGTGTTCCATTCAAGTCAGGTATTTCCAAACAACATGCTTGGTCTGAGACAAAAGCAAAGCAGAAGAATCAAAATTAAATGATTCAGCCTAGCAAATGCCAAACTAGAAAATGTGTCATCTCAGAAACAAAAGAATCTTACGGTGAGTTAAGTGTAGATCTAGTCTGGAGGGAAAATACTTTGTGAAACAAATAAAAAATAACTACACCTCCTGCAAACACCAGCACTTGTTACTGAAAACACAAATACCTCATCTTCTACTAAACACATTTTAAGTAACCATACAAAACCAGATCATATCTACTTAAAAACAAGCACTAATTTGATTTTTGTGTCTATAGAAGAATTAACTTACAGGCAAAAGCATATATGCCCTTTGAGGCATTCTGTATTTTCCCAGAGAAGTCTCCACCCATAGTCTGTGAAGAGAAAAGGCCAGAGGTCAGATGTGATACCAACAGGTTGCCCTACCTGATCTTAGTCCCAGGAACAGACTAGGAAGTTACCATAGATATGCTCCAATGTCAACAAGATGATTAGAGCACAGTGAAACTCAGGATAAAATGGGTTTGCTGCTTCCCTATCAGTTCAGAAAGAAGATCTGGACTACACAAAGCAACAGCTGAATGCCTGTAAGGCTCTGGGCTGCAAAGTCAAAGCAGTTGTTCCTCCAAGGAAAATGTATGGCCTTGGCAGTGCAACCAAGCAGCCTCTGGTCAGAAGAGACAAAGCCTCATTTGTTAGGCTATAGGTTGAGTAACACTTTCACTGCTACTCATAGTAGTTAACACGTGACATCAAAATACAGATTTAGAGCAGACAATACCTTTAACTCTTTTGACCAAGGTACCTTGAACCCCAACAAAATTTTCAGTTAGTGCTATCCTAGTAACTTGCTCTACCACCCTTAGATGAGAGAATCAATTATTTAAAACAGATCAATCCTATGACACATTCTCAATCTGCCGGAGTTTAATGTGCAATACTCCAGTTGAGGTAGAGCTGTTGTCCTTGCACTAGCTCTGCCCTAGGAATGGGAAGGGAAAGTAACTTCACCACTTATGATTTTAGTGCCTCACTAAATCACTAAAACCTTGTAATGAACAGGTTTGTCTGCCCTTTCCAGTGCAGTGAAGGCAGCCTGTGTTCAAACTTTTATAAGCTTCCATATTCCCTTCTGGATTACTAGAAGAGATCTACAGTCACCACATAACACTAATGGTAGGAGATCCTAGCCTAAAACTTGTCTCTAACACCAGAAACAACAGCAACTACTATCTGATTACTCAAAGCAGCAAGTTAGCCTCGTCCAGTCCAGATCACTGTGGTTTGAGGTAAAGGCTTTTTGCAGAACAGGACAGCAGATTTGACTCTGCTATCATACTGTGAGGATCCTTCCCCATAGTTCCCAGTAGAATAAAAACAACACAGCTATTGAAATTTAGAGCAGATCATCTTTGAGACAGAAAACAGTTCTCACATCTCTTGAATCTGCAACTAGTGGACTGGAAGGAGTGGCTTAGAAAGCAAATGCACTAATTTGCCCACTTCACAAATTAAATATTTATGTGTAGTAAGAGGCTTATTCTTATATAATTGCTGAAGTCTTTGGAATGCCTTCAAACTCAAAATGCAGAATAGACAGTAGCCTTTGTCTCAGATGTAGGCTAATAGCCCCACTTTACAGATAGGAGTTAAGCAGCAACAGCCATTTGAGTCAAGGAACAGCCATGACTAAAACAGACATATCAGGACATCCCAAGTCTTTAAAGAACCTGCTATGGGGGAACTTCAGTACAATTTTCCTCATAACCTGAAAGGAAAGCTACCAATATATAAAGCTACAGAAAAAAGGTGAACATCTAACAAAGTATTAGCTCTAGGACAATAAAACCAAGATCCAAACTCCTTATACAATCCTACTCACAATCAACATCAAGGAGCTTTAAAATACTTTAGATAGAGCTGTAAAGTTTGAGACCTTGGAGAAAAACTTACATGTGTCTTGCCACTGCCTGTCTGGCCATATGCAAAGCATGTGGCTTTCCCACCCTCGAAGATGGTCTGTACAAGAGGTCTAGCAGTGAATCTGGATATTCAGAAGGTAAAAAATAGTTAAGGCAAACACTTCACAGACTGCTTCATCAGCAGCAGTTTCTCTAAAAAGAAATTAAATAAAGGCAAATACTTAGGAAGTCAGCAAGGCCATGCCAAAAACAACCTTTAAACTTCTCAGTCCTCTGATTCTCCCAAAAAAAGGATTTTAATACTTTTATTTTAGGTAGCAGTTTCTTTAAGCCAGTAGGCCATCTAGCCATAGGATCCATATTTTATCTCAAAGTCGTTCCCAGTGAACAGCAAGCATTACCTGTAGACCATTTCATTAGAAGAAGTTTCATCAAATGAAAAGTCAAATCTAAATGTTTGGGTTTCAAGGTATTTTGTTAGGTCCACTTTCTGCTTCGGCTCATGCACCATCAGGACACATTTGCTCGGAACAGTAACCACATCACATTCCTTTTTTAGGAGTTCTGTTGACAGAAAAGACCCTCAGTTTTAACAAGGATGAACAATGTCAAACTGCTCCAAGACAGCTGCTTGGTCAGTACACCCACCTTGCCTATTGAGAGGGCGCTTCCTCACACAGACACAAATCCTATGTTCTTCTATCTAAAAGAAAAGTAAGAAATAATTATTTCCCAATTACACTCACACCTACTCTGTATTATGGAGAGATCTGATGCTCCCTCACATCTACTTGATCAGAGTTGCCTCTACTACTGATCAGACCCACTCATAGAGGTATGTCAGTACAAAAGAAGCACTACAAATAATTGACCTTTATGTAGCATTCTCCAACATATCGAGTGGAAATGCTGCTATGCTATAGAAAGTGCCCCAAACATTCTGTAGCACAAATGGTAAAGAATTTAGTCCTTGCCCAGCTTTTCAGAGAAATTTGTGATGTCAGTACTGCAGCTATGGTCAAACTCAGGCAAATTAATATTTTCATATACTCCAGGTCTGGGTTGGTTTTTTTTTTGACCTGGAGTTCTTCACTGATCCAGTAAGTTCAGCTATTTGTGCAGCACAGCTACACATAAGCAGAGTTGGAAAGTGCGTGTGTCCTTGGGTGAGGCAGGAAACAGAAGATAACAAGTTTTTCTCCTGTCACACAGCAATATATACAGTGTTTTTCAACTACTGAAGATACTGACCAAGCCTGGTTTTTCTCTTTTGCTCCTCCACCTTTTGACTTTGTTTAAAAATCACTTAATGTATGATTTACTTATATTAACGCTGTCTGCAATAGGGCAACAGTCCATTTTAAATTATACCTACAATGGCTTTGCCATTTACAAACTTTGAAAAACATCGATGCTCACAAATCATTGCATGATAATTGTTGAAGCACAAGTTCTTCATTAGTGACACATGCAAAGTAAAGCAAGGCAGCCCTAAACAGGGAAGGCAAGTGACCTCACATATACCACCAGGTGCCTCAAGTTCACAATATGCTCAGAGGATTGCAGAGATATGCTTGAGGTGCAGTGATGTACCAACTGCTCAATGCCAACTTTTCAGTACAAAAGGAAGTCTGTCTCCAGGCTGTAGTTAGTAGCCTCAGTATTTACTTACTGGATCATTTATAGATATTGGCTGGCAGTTTAAAGTTGCTCTGAATTCCTTGATCATACGTGCAAACTCCCAGTTTGGACAGCTGCTGTCTAACTCCTGCATGGAAAAAACAGGGATGTGAAGGTAATTGATCTGTTACAGCAAAAAAAGCTCCAGAGCCTACTAAACAGTCAGTTGTATGTAATTAGAAGCATTTCACAAGATTCAGAACTCTGAAACTAGAATCAATCCATCTTTATGTACAACTTTGTAAGAACAAAGTCAGTCCAAAATATGTTTATTTTCAACTACCGTGGTACACTCTCCTATAGAATTTCCCCTTATAGCTGTATTGTAAAGTACTTCACCTGTGCTCGCTTTATCCTGATTTCACTGAATTGAGCTCTTTTTTCTTCTCTTTTGCTTTTCATTTTCTCCATCTCCTTCACAATGTTAGATCTCCTCCGAACTAAATAAAATGAAAACAGTTCCTTGGATCAAATTTTTATAATAGGTTTTAAAGTACAAGACAAATGCTTAAACTTTTCCAGGTTGGTGACAGGCTAACTTTTACAGGAAACAGTCATCTTCCGAAGGATTGCTATGAGTTTTGTAGCACTTCCTTCCCAAACCAGATCTACCTGCCACAGAAACTGCCTTGGAAGTCACACTACCACTCTAAAGCAAAGGCAGCATTTCTGAGGTGATACCACTATAACACAATTACACATTTGTAATAAAAAATACTCAAAATATTTAGTCTTGCTGCCAAAGTCACTTTTTCAAAGCTTTAGTCTCAGAGTATACAAAGCAGCAATCACATAGTGATTCATTGCTGACTGATGAGACAGTCTTTATCCACTGATCCCTGGTACCTGGGCTCCCTGAAGAGGTCATTCTATCAGCAGGCAGATGATTCTCGGTATTTCCATTTACAGTTGGCAGTGAGGCTTCTGGAACCCAGCCCAGCCTGCTAGCCCTGGTTCGGCCAGCTGTGGAAAAGAGCCAGACCAAAACCAATAATTATGTCTCAAATATTAGGAATAATTCTATGATCTGTAAAGCCTCATAGACCACAGGTGTTCCTCAACTCCTGGATCAGGAGAGAGAACTAGCTAGAACCTGTGCTAAATGTGCAAGTAAAATTTTAAATCCTTTGCCAATTGCCAACTTTTGTTCAAAGCTGCAAATCAAGGCCTCACCAACTGGACAAGAATTTAGTATCAAGCCTCTTATTTCAATGTTTTGGCAGAACTTAACATGCAAGGCATGACCTCAGCTATTCATAGGGTAGCCTGGTAAAAGAAATAACTACAATTTCATAATTCAAAGAGTCAAGTTCTTGCTTTGCTCAACCAGTGTAGTTACAGAGCATGTTGTCAGCAATATTAAGGCACTTTCCCACTCTAGCCCCATGAATACACTTCATGCCATTAAGCAGATACCACATCCACCCCACATGCACAACTGCAGCTTTCTGGCTAATAAGACACATCTTTATGCATGACTGTTTGCAAAGCCCTTTGGAAACCCCTTCAGGTAGGAGCCCTGGATATTTGCATGGTGGCAGACCTCTGGGTCTCTCGTTTTACCTGTGAAGGGGTACAGGTTGCTCGTCCCCCTGGGATTTGCGGATTGCCTAATTACATGCACACAAAGTACCTTGTTTCACAGTAGGAATTTACTGGGTTTTTTCTCCACTCACCAGGAAGAGACAAATATTTTCTGGCTTGCAAAGAAGTGCTGGGATCTACCGCCATCTCATCTTCCTGGAGGCTGCACTGAGATTCTGCGATAGTAGACATCCTGGAATGGCCACGCACAGCTTTGGAAACAGGAATCCAGGGACATTCAGACACTTGCAATTAATTGAATGCTCACAAAGTGCAGAACAGTGGGGAACAATGTGTCGTTAAAAGGACCTTTTCCATTAAGAAAGTGCAGGACAAAGCAATGCAGGTGGGTGAAAAGTGATCATTAAATACACCACTACAGAAAAGCAAACAGTTCCTTCCAGATTTACAATTCTAGTGAATTTTGTTCAGATACCTCTAAGGATTCACATAAGGTTATGGCAGTTCCAACACCTGGATACTTAGGAATGAAGGAGTTACAAGTCAGAGAACTGGGAAATCCTCTGAAGCTTCACACTTGCAGGGCCCTTCACAACTGTGAAGTAACTCTTTGATGGTGACAGAGGCACTGGCCACAGGCAGCACCATCCCCACCCACAATTAGGGCACCCACACACAGACTGTGCATGGGGCACAGTGGACTGGGAACCCCGTAACACTGAATTCAGCTAAAAGTCTCTGTATAATCACAGCAGAAAATTTTTGAAAAAGGTCCTTTTGTAGGCAGTCACATGAAGGTATTTCTTTCACTGAGACCAAATCCATCACAAAGCTTCCCAGGGGAAGGATTGGAACATTGCCCTCACTAGATTTGTGAAAAAACAAAAAGGAAGTCTTACATGAAAAAGTATGATATGCAAGCTAGAACTCTCTCCATCCGTCTTGACTAGCAATTACCAGAATTTATCAAAAATTAATCACCGATTTCAAAGGACACCAGATCTGTTTGAGACCAAGGGTTCATTTTATATTTTGGATCAAATTCCTTAGAGCCATACCCACAAAATTCAGTGATCTTGTCTGTTAACTCTTTACCTGGAATATTCTGCTCATGTGTAGAGACATTAGGTGTGACTGCTGCAATTTTCGAAACAAAAAGCATCAGTTTCATTATAATTAAAAATGGCATTTTTATTCCATTTGCTTGTCACACATGCCCAGACCTGTTCTCATCACACACACAGCAGCACTGTTTCTGTAAGTGCTGCTGCTGCTGGACAGGCAGATTAACTGGAAGATTTGCTTGATCCAAGTGGTTTTGATTCAAGTGATTCTGGTATGTGAGGATATTCAGCATCCTCCAAAATTCCTATTGATTCGCAAGACTGAGGCAATACCTATTTCTTAATTCTGAAAGCACTGCTTCTCCTTCTCTCATTTCCTGAATCAGATGGAGACAAACACCTCCTGATCTTCTTTAATTTGTTTAGTCTAAGGGCAAGTCTGAAGCCAATGTTAGCTTTCTAACTGCTGCAGTGCAGGGTTTGCAACAGGTCAGAGACACTGACAGTCGTTGGCTTTAGCTAGTTATAACAACAGAAATTATTTCCGAAATACTGAAAACACTGCTGCTCTTTTGTGGTCTGAGCAGATCTTCAGACTGTGCCAGTAGGATGGGCAACAAGTATTTCAGATTTGCAATTACATTCTGTACTTCAGGAGAGCTGTGACCTTTGCAAGGACATCTTTCCATCAATCAGGGACTGGATTAACACACCTTTGTTTTTCCAGCTGGCTATCCAGCACCATTAATTGACCTGTCTATATATAGGCAGTCATGACTTTACCACATCATTTTGCTTTCCAGTTCACAAAACTTATGGGCTTGTATGAAGTTGAGGAAAATCAGGATACTCTAGTGCAGAACAGCTCTTTACACATTAAGCTTTTTGGACTACACCTGCCTGTTCAATGCCAGGGGATTTGTATCGTTGTCTTCCAAGATCAGCTTCCCTGTCTTGCATTGCATGCAACAGAAGAGGCCAGACAAGCCCAGATGTTTTGTTTACAGCTCAGTTGCATGGGGAAGCACAAGTTTTGGTTAACTATGCATTTTAAGAGAAGCATTAAATTAGTAAACATTCAACCTCAGCATCACAGAGTATTACAAACAGACCTGTAATGCTGCCACTTGCAATTCAAAAAGCCAAAGGAGTCGACGAATAAGCTAAAAGAAGGTAGAAAACACGAGTTTTCCAACACCTGACACCTCAGGAAGAACAATTCCTTAGCAATCCCACACTGACAACTCTATTTTCTCTTCTGGCTTTGCTCAGCACATCATGCTGACATGCAATCTCTGAGCTGGGACACACCAGCTGGCACTTTGGCTGCCTGGTCTGAAACACCTCCAAACATAAAGCTCTAGTTATTGTCTAGGGAGACTGTGTGAAGAGCAGACATCCCTTTGTGATTGCTATTTCTTTCTTGTCCTTTCCTCTCATTTTGACACTTTTAATCTTAAGTGCCACTTAACTTCTCTTGTTCGTGGCATTTGCAAAACTCCATAAGCAACTTTAGAACTCACTGCAACAGTAACTGCCTAGTGACATTTAAAGCACAGAATAACTACAGCAATGCTGCAGAAAAGGGCAGCACATCAACAAACTGCAGCTCACAGGAACAGGACAGAGTCTCTGCCCTCAGGAGTACACAACTTTGGTATGAAATGGTATCCTCTTTGTTAGCACTGCCAGAATGAGCAGCCTTATGATGCACTAAAGTAGAATATTATGGCTACAATGGAAGACCAGCACTGTTCCACAGGGATAAAGCAGAGGAAGAAAAACATTTTCTCACCTTCCCGTGGAGCAGGAATTTTTGAAACAGTTGATCTGCGCTTCTGTTTCTGAAAAACAATGAGTGCCTTAAGCAATCAGAGTAAGCAGCAAACACCTAGCACAGCTCTTCAGGGCAACATTGATACAACAGGGATTTCTGACCAAAGCCTAACTATGAGAGAGAAAAGACAAAGTTAGAGACCTCAAAACTTAAGACTGAGGGTATTGTATATAACAAGACCTATGCTATTGATGCTTTAGTACCTTAGGAGAAACTAAATTACTTTAAAGCACTTACCTGTACAGTTACATTGTCTTGCAAAGGAACATTCTCTTTCACATCAGCAGCAGGTAGTTCTGATAATTCAGGATTTATTGCTATCACATCATGAATATCAACCTACAAGAGCAAAGGCTGGATTTTACAGAGTGGAATACCATTCAGCACATGCTTTTTTCTAATCTTGACTTTCAGTACAGGCTAACAAACCTGATCCACTGCCTGTTAGATGTTAAAATTTCCTGGAAGGGCAACAGTAGTTCAGTTCCTGTTCTGTTTGAATAGTGTGGTACATCCAAATATACCAGTGAAATGTGCTAGTTAAGCCATTTACCCTCATCTGCCAAACACCACACAGCTCTGCAGGTGCCATAGAGCACTTCTGAAGAGATGGGCAAAGCCCATTTAGCATCCACTGCTCTAATCTCTCACTGCTAATCTTAGTAAATCTGAGCAGCTCTGAGACTTCTGTGCTAGGAGAGCATTAAGTGTTTACTGTGTGACTGCACTTACCAAAATAAGTCAAAGAGCTGCTTAGACTTTGGGAAATTAAGGATTCAGCATTTAATCCATAACTTAATTCACCTGGATCTTCACTTGCTATTGCAAGCAGTTGCACCTGGGGCCAGTTATCACTTCCTGACTGACCCTCCTGTGAAATTATAATCCTGCCTTTACTGCATCACAGGGTGCCCTGGCACAGGCAGGGATGGGGCAGGCAGCCAAAGCCAGGCTCAAGCATGAATACAGCAACTTGCTCTCCATTCTAGTTTTCAAACCTTTCCCCGCCAAAGAGGTCGAAAGCCCCTGTACACAAAAATCCTGGTATCACAGCAGCTGCAGTTGGCATTTGCCTAACAAGGCAACACAAGCACCAGTGCAAGAAGTTCTCGAGTTGTCAATTAATTTTCAAATTACTTAAATAAGAGTCCACAAAAAGAGAAAAAAACAAGCAGGTGAGCCTCTAAAATATGAAAATACCACTTTCTAGCATTACAGAAGTAATCGAAAAATTTGATTTATATGGAAGTGGTTGGCAGCTAATTGGAAAGTGAAATAGCTCAGAAACACATATGTAGGCAATATAATATTTAAGTGTGTGTAAGCACATACAGAGTGTGTATAAGAAAATTGCCGGGTTTTGAAGCATCTTTTTAAAGATTTAATGTCCTCACAAGTATGCAACTTAGCCAGCGATTATATCTGAATCTGCACAACTTTATATTTGGATGCAGCAGGCACACGCACAGCTTCAGTTTCAAAGAATCAAGCAAAGGCAACTTTTAAGACTTTCACTGATCTCCAGAGTGCACACTTCCAGAGACACCAACAGGACAAACACTTTTGCTCAGTGATGGAGATTTTGGTAAGTGTCAGGATTTCAGCCACATCAGGCTCAAATGCCCCAGACTCCCCCCACTCCCATCCCATCTCCCACAGTATTTATTTTATATCGGCGCAGAGAGTCAGGAAATCAAACCCAGCCCTCTGAACAGAGCACATTATTAGTGGCACATTTTAAGGAAAGCCTGAAGGCCATTGTTAAAAACACTAAAAGCCAACAAACAGCCCACACATCTAGAAAACTGGTACTTTGGGACACTGAAAATGAAGCGAGATGCCCAGCACTCCCTCGCTCCCTCTGAAAGGCAAAGATGCCAGTGTTAGCACTGCTCCTTCCACATCTCACCTTGGCACATCCGTGTCGTGGCTTTAATTGCGTGAGAAACAAGCACAGCACGGAACAGCTGCGGCAGCCTGGGACAAGGGCTGCCCACCCAGCGGGGAGAGGAGAGGAGCTGGCCGGGCTGGGACACGCGTGCGGAGGCCCCGCCAGGGTCGGGGCTTCCCGAGGCACATCCCGCCGGGGTCCGGGAGCGTTGGAGCACACGGGGAAGGAAGGGGCCGCGGGCGGCCACCACTCACCTCCTTGCCCTTGGTGGCGCCGGCCTCAGACCACTCCACAGTCACGGAGCACTGCTCCATGTTCACCAACTTCACCGTCGCCTTGTGGATTAAACCTGGAAAAGGCCAGCGTTTAGACCCAACCCGGCCGCCCCACGCCGCCAAAACCACCAGGGGCGGAGGCAGCCGGGACCCCGCAGACTCCCCGCTTCCCACCCCTCACCATTGCTCCGCTGGATGTTAACGACGAGGCCGGGATAGACATTGCGGTACAGGCGGGAGTCCATGGCGCGGGGAGAGGGATCGGGACAGGAACCACGTCCCGCCCCAGCAGCGAAACACCCCCCCGGCAACCGCCGCCGGTTTAAACCCCGCGCGCCGGCGTGCCGCGGGGACTGCCGGGAACCGCCGCGGGACTACATCTCCCGAAAGGCCCCGCCCCCCCGCGGCACGCCGGGGGCTGTAGGCGGCGGTGCGCGGGACATGCCGGGAGATGTAGTTCCGCAGTGTAGGCAGGGCTGCGGTTCTGGGGGCGGCGGTCGGAGGGATCGGGCCCGCAGCGTGAGGCGGGCGGGGGCATCGCTCCGTGACAGGGGTGGGGATGGCCCCGCTACTGTCAGTCCCTGGGCCAGGCACGGGAGGCATGGGAACGGCTGGCGAGAAAAGCGGAACGCGTTGGTACGTATTGCACACATCAATACTTGTTCATGTGAATTCTATTTTTAACCAGAATAGGGATAGCTCCACCGAAATGGAGCCTCAAAAAATTACTCGACACTCGTACTTGTTCCTCTCCACGGAAATCTTTAGTAAAAGGCGAAAGATTTATACGATCTGAAGAGAAACCAGAGTATGCCAGCCAACCCCCCCGCGCAC
>WEIV01023713.1:2939-61274 GCA_013390005.1 Calyptomena viridis
CAGTTAGCCAAACTAATAGACTTTAACCAAAACCTCCAACAGTCTGTCCTCATTATCCAAAGCCTTGAAGTAGTCATTGATTTGGAGGTCATCTATAGTCATCAACCAGCTATATACATGCTATTTCATTTACAAAAGAGAATTCCTATGCCAGACTTGTGTGGTTCAACTATGGTGAATTCTCAGCTTTACAAGTAAAGCTAGAGTACAGCACTATCATATCTGAAAGGCAGCATGCATCCCTTTCTCACTAAAGAAATCAAGAGACATTAAAAAACTCTGCTATTTGGGAAAACTAATAAAGGGTTCATTGATCAGCAAGGTCTCCAAGTGTTAGAAGCTTCTTCTGTTCATTTGTTCTGGAGGGATAGGCAGATAATATTTCAGTGCTTTCCGTACCCTAAGCCAAAACATATTTTGTTTGTCATTAAGTGATGTGAAAACTTCATTGTCTGTTGGAATGCCAGAGAAGTATTTAGATCTTCATTTATCTGAAATTCTTGTGGGTTGAAATTAGGGGGGAAACTATGTTTAGAGCAGTCTGTCTTGTGAGGTTTATGATGTTTCCTGCTGTAGAAGACAGAAATATGAGCAACATCTTCAGTGATGACCTTTTAATGCAGCTAGTTATTACTCCAAAGCAGGACACAGACATAGAAATGGGGAGAAATAGCAGTAGAGAAAAGCATAAGCAGTAATTTTCTTCAACATCCAAATGATACTAGCCAGGGGGTCAATTTGAGTTTCAGGCAACTGAAGAGGCTGTCTTTTATCGGCAATATAATGCCTTTCTCTTTAACAATGTAAAATCAGCTTTGCTGATGTGTTCCACTGTGATTAATTTGGTATTACCCAAAATCCACAAAGTGGTATGAGATCATGTAATGACAAATTCTGTATTTTTTCCTTCACTTTTGCTAGCAGAGGCTTTTTTTCTAATGACTGTCTAGCATGGATATAAACTTGAACTATGTTTCTAAATGTCCTTCAGTGAATTACTTGCTGCTTTCATGTAGTTCACTGTTTCATGGTGGCTGCTTTTTCTGCTGAACAAAAAAATTTACTGAGAGAGTGAGCTTTGCTTAAGAAAAGCTGATGTGCTATAAAGTGGATGCTATTCACTTACCAGCTGTCTCATGGGACTGACACGTTCTAGTTTGGAATGTAGTAAAGTACAGAAACTATATTTCAGCAGAAAAAGTAGCTTTTCCCTCTCTAGTGGGATCTGCTTCCACAGTTTTGTGGAACACTAAAGATTGAGCATAATAGCCTCAGTATTGATCCATGCAATTTACTAGCTCCCTCAGTGTTCATGAGCAGAATGGATCCAGTCCCCAGAATTTCTGGGCCAAATGGAACACTAGACTGGGATAAGCATCTGGACAAGATGTGCTGTCTGCCTCACAAACCTTTCAGCAAGGTGTTGAGCATAGCTGTGAGGTTTCTGTGTCCATGTCAGTCAGTTAATTTGAATGGTCAAAGTTGGTTTAAGTTTTTATGGACTAAACATTCCTGCAGTGAAGCTGGTTTTCTTTTTTATCTTTTGATACTTGTTAAAATACTTTGGAGAAAGGCCTCACAGTTCTTTCTGCAAATATGCTGCAGGATATTTCCAATTAAGGGAAAACCTGTCAGGCTTTGCAGAGTGATAATGAGAAGATGGTAGAGAACCAAAAGCATGCAACTTATTTCATGAATATACATCGAGACAGTGGAGGATTGAAGCTGGTACTATAATTTGGTTCAGGTCTATCCCTCTCTTCCTTACTCAGCTTGTATTTAAAGTGCTTCAATGCCTTTAAAGGTGAAATCTTTAAAAAAAAGAGGGTTAAAGAAAGAGGAAAAGAGTTTTATTAAAACTTGTGCAGGAGTTTAGCTTGGCTTGTCTTGACAGTTTGGATGTTTTCAGAGTGGGTATGTTTTCTTTAATGCTTTGGGAGGATAGAAAATTTTTTTAGCCCTCAAAATTTTTTTTAGCCCTTGAATCTGTCTTCTCCTAGCCTTTTTTGCAGCAGTCTTGTGCAGTTCTCAAGTACAGGCACTTGGTTATACCCAGTCCTTTGTAAAGAGACTGTTCTATAGCCAGTCCAAAGCTACTGCTGATCTTCCTTTTCTACGCTTAGGTGAGGGTGTTTCTGAACTATGAAAACCACTGTTAGAGACCTAATTTTGTGCCAGTATTGTTAGTTGACAGTTCTTGGGAATGGAATAAATCACAAGCTGAAATTCATCCTTCGCAGTTGCAGATCACCTTTAGTAGTACACAGCCTGCTGCAGCTCAGCTTCTTCACCAGTGGAGTAATGTTTGAATACTGTTGTCCTGATGACCTTGGCAAGTGGCAGCACATGTTAGCCAGCAAAAGTTCAGTCTCACAGTCACATGCTGGAAAAGAGGATGAGATGTGTCCGCAAAAAATCATCTGGGACGTGTGGCTCCCTTGCTTCATGCTGAACTGAGATAGACCCTAAAGATGTGCTAATTATGCCATGGATAGAAAGCCAGCAAGGAATATGTGGTTACTGGTAAAACCAACATTAAAACTGGTGTGTCTGATTTTTCCAAGTAAGGCAGCTAAAAAATCAGCCCTGAAAGGTTTTTTAGGAAAGCTCTGAAGGACTGTTTCTCTGTTGCCCTACAGGCTTTACTGTCATTGGTGGTTATGCAGCAGAAATGTACACTGCTGTCACTTGAGAATGCTGCATTAAACAGTTGTCAGCAGTATACTTCAATCCATGCCTTCTGTATTTGCTGTTAAATTGCCTAAAGTGTATAGTCTTTCTTTAAGAAACTGTTTAAATAAGGCAGTTAAACTGGGCACTCCTTATGTCTCTGGAACTATAAAACAAAAAAAAAGAATGTTGTGAAATGATGAAAGAAGAAGGAATTCCTATATGGCTTTAAAGCAAATATTCTCCACCAATGCTGTTTCTCTTCTTAAGCTATATTAGAAATATATTAGTACTTGTTCAGATAAACAGAAATGTAAGAATGAGAAGGTCACTGAAATAACATCCTAACAAGTTTTATTTTAAAAAGTTTTTTTAAAAAATATTGAGAAATTTCCAAGCATAAATTTTAGTTAAAACTGCATGGACTGAATGAAAAGTGATTTTTGTTGCTGAGCACAAAGCACTGTCTTAGACTCTGAAATGTGGGCCAAGGGCCCTGAATCACTGTGCAACTTGGGCAAATCATATAACCTCTTGGACCCTCAACTTTCTACAACTATGAGTCAAGGTCAAGGGTGTTTCTCTATAAGGTCCTTTGGTATTTTCCCTTCATACCCTCTTCAGTTCTCCAAAGAATGATAAGGTTGCTTGTTCTTACTAAGCCAATGACAGTAAGACTGTGGTTTCCCAGTAAATCAGCCATCCTCTGCTGTGGTTTATTGGTTGGTTTTTCCCCACCAGGCTTTGTATGGACACACTCAGGCAGTGACTTGCCTTGCTGCATCTGTAACCTACAGCATCTTCGTGAGTGGATCTGATGATAAAACCTGCATCATTTGGGACCTGAACCAGCTGACGTACATAAAGCAGCTTCCTGCCCACGAGGCAAGCCTCTGTTCTGTTGCCATCAACAACTCAACAGTAAGATCTTCATTTATCATCTTTCTTCTGATGCATCCATGAACATTTCATGATAATTTAATGGGTGCTTTTCCCAACATAAAAACATCCTGAGAGTCTGATACATTGATTTTTTTTCTTTCTACAAAGATTGCTAATAGTGTTCTTAATGATGAGAGATGAGCACTAAAAGCAACATCTTAGACTGAGTAGCTAAGTAGAAGCATCTTTGGATGGATAGATAGCAGGATTAAACAACTTTTAGTTTATGGAGCATGAAGTATTACCCTAGTACCTCCTGGACTTGGCTCACCCATAACCTTATTGCTCCTTCATTAATTTCTCCTGACATTCATGCAGCAGAGCCACACCAGCTGAGACATGTTAGACTGCAGTCTGCTGCCTCAGCTGACAAATACCTTATAGCTTGTGGTGACAATGTTGGCTTTTTGCTTTCCTTTCTAGTCTCAGGTGGAGGGGGAGCTCTTGATAGCAGTGGGTATAAATCTGTTGAGATCTGTGCCTGGCCAGAATGCATGTGTGTTGATAGGAAAATATTCTGTATTGGATTTTACTGTAAAAAACTGATTTTTTTTCCCCAACCTTCTACCTCCCCAAAATGTTGCTCTCATATTTGTATTTTCTGCATCTGTTAATACACTAGAGCAGGGTTCCAGCTGCTCAGACAATTCAAGGTTGAATCCTGAACTGAAGATTGTACAAAGGCAAAATTGAGCTCATAGCAGTAAGAAACCAGGTGGATATTCTCTACTTGTGCCAAAACAATCATCTTATATCAGAGCTTTATTAGCCATGCAGTCTGATGGCTAGCAATTTGAGGATGGGAATTAACTAGTCTGTTCAGTGCCAGCTCAGCTCCCAGCCCTAGAGGTCCTGATTTAGTGTAAAATGGCCAGTAGCTTCAGCAGGCCAGTTCAGAATGTCCTGGGTGTCCCTTATGAAGTCAGCTGAATCAGAAATGAGTGGGTGGACTGACACAGAGCATGGGCTTGAGACAGCAAGGGGATGGAGTCCTCTCCTTTCTGTGTACCAGCCAGTGTAGTAGGCTTTCCAGTGGGATCTACTCTTCTAGAGCTGTCCAAAAATGAGATGGTCTGTGCCAGGAACAGTCTGGTGATGGATCAAAGTGCAGTTCTTCAGTTTATTTGAGTGCTAATAGTTAACTGTTTGGATAATAGTCTGTAGGAAGGCTCATTTAAAAAAGGAAAAACCTTGGGAAAGTATGACTGAAGCTTCAAGTAAAAAAAGACAAAGGAAGATCATATCTTGTGGACACAAAAATTCTTTTTTGTTTTTGACATTGGCAGAACAGAACACTTAATTCTGAAATCTATTTTTGTTTAATTTTTCTCTGTATTTATGTAATGAGAAGATAGAAACAAAGTATTTCCATTCTGCTAAATTACTTTAACTGACACAAAATTACATGTTTAATAACAACATTTTTTCCTGAAAAATTCAGAATTATTTGTAGCCGAGCAACACACCCAGCAAAACCCACAATTATTCAAAGCAAAATTTTGAAGGAAATAAATTTCAGAACCACATATTTTTTCTGTGAAATAAGAACCCTATACAGCTCCTTGTTATGTGATTGTTGGATTTTTGTATTTGCTTGAGCATCTAGAACCTTCATCTATAGATCCAAGTCTCATGGTGCTTGTGTCACATAGACACAAAATAAGAAGACTGCCCCAAAATTTTTATAAGCTAAGGAGGGTTGTAAATCCAGTTAGTTTTAAATCCCTGTTCCAGACCTGAAAAGCACTGTAGATCATTACCAAATGCCTAGACATCATGTACTTCCATGCAGATAAGGCAGCTGAGTTTTAATCTCTGGAATTATTGGCAACTGTGTTTTGAACACACTTTCCTTTTTTTATCTGCAGAATTCTGCCCTGCAGTGTGAGGAGCCCTGGCTGCAAATGAGGCAGGGGTGAAGTAAAGTGTTAGTTGACTTAAACCAGATGTATGCTGCTAATTTAAAGGCACACTGTCCTTCCCCAGAATCAAATGACTTTGCTAATGGGGCTCTATTTACCTGATTCTTAGTATGGATCAAGAGTGGAAGGTTAGGTAGATTTTCCATTAATAACGATCAAAATGCACTTTTGATAAGATCATTTACAATTGCAGCTTTGGCTCTTGGTTCTGTGTGTTTCTTGCCCCTAAGGAATGACCTGTGTACTTGCTCCATATATGCAGTCTCTGGTAAGGCTGCAGCTGCATGGAGTGGAGATGAGAGATTCAGTCACAGAGGATGTTTTTGCATCAGAAATGCAGGTCACTGAATGTGTAGCTGGGTCATTGGTCAAATACAAAACACAATGTAAAAATGCGATGACAGTAAGCTCCCTGTGAGGGGCAGAGGAGGATTGTGAAAACACCAAAGGCTTTGCAGCTAAGCAGGAGAACAAAATATAACTTTTACTTTCTCTGGTTTCTATTATCTGCCCAGAGGAAAAACAATGGTGAGAATTTAAGTCAGAAAACTCTACAGTTTCTAATCAGTACTTAAGGGTTGTGAGGAGGATGAGTGCAGGATTTTGAGACATTTCCTCTTGCTTTGCTACAGGGTGATATTATCTCTTGTGCTGGTTCTTACCTGTATCTGTGGACAGTCAATGGCCAACTTCTTGCAAGCATCAACACTGCCTGCAGCCCCACCTGCCATATTGTTTGCTGCTGCTTTGCTGAAGTGATGGACTGGGACACACGCAGCATCATCATCACAGGAAGCACAGATGGAGTGGTGAGGGTAGGTGGATGGGAGAGAGGAAAAGGGAATCCCGATTCATTGTAGACCACTAGAGGCAGAGTTTTGCACTCCAAATGGAGGCGCAGAGCTACTGAAAAAAACATGCCACTTTCTTGACAGGGCAGGACAGGGCAGAAAATGAAAATCAGAATAAAATAGTTGCTTCCTATCCACTTTTATCCACCCGAATGGAGGAGTCTTTACTAATCAGGGAGACTTGAAAGATGTGCTTTCTGTTCTGGGCTGGTTCTGAAAGTAAAAATTTTATTGCCCATCAGAAATATATTTGAGTCTGGTTTCTGAGAGTTGGTTCGCAGCTCAGTTTTTTAAGTCATACTTTCTTATGAATAGGAATTCACTGCTGGTTCTGCCTCCAGTCTTGTAGGAGAGCTTCCTGGGTTACTGGGACCCTCACTAGCGTGTCAGCCTTGCACCCCCACCAGCTCCCTCCATACATTTCTCCAGTGTGATACTCTGCAGCACAGTGGCAGAAGGAGACACCACTGCAAAATCATGTTCTGGTGTTAGAAGCCCAATTTCCACTCCTTGCTGGGAAGCAGGAGCTGCATCTCTCTCATTTTTATAATCTGTGCTCTTTCAATTTTTACTTCCTCACTGGCACAGCTGTGGAAGACCGAATACACCGATACCCCAGACCAAGCTGCTGGACTGGGACTGCAGAGAGGTGCAGTGGAAGAGCCAGCCAGCACAGGTATGACCACAGGGTGGGCTGTGAACTGCAGTGTGACTGTGTGCTGCAAACCTTGTTTGGTCGTGGGGAGAGTGAGTCTGTGAGCACAGTGGTGTGAAGGGGAGATGGTGTTGGGTGACTGGTGCAGTGTTACTGTAACCAGCAGCAGCGGTGGTAGGTAGCAACTGCCCTACCTTAGGGACAGAGATCACTCCTGAGCCAACTGTCTCATGGACACATCCTGCCTGGATGAAGCTGAAAGCTTCTTCATAGGCTCTGTCATGGGTTTTGTCACCCTTAGTACACCATCGAGGCATAAGGTCAGAGTGAACAGTGCCACATCCTGTTCTGGGATGGAACAGAGAAGTTTGTTGTCTTTGACACCTTAAAAGGGGTCAGATCCTTCAAAGTGGTGGGAGGCCAGAAGCAGACACTAGTGCTTGGAGCTGTTTATTCAAGGCTGTGTGAAGCTGAAGTTGATACCCTGAAGTTCTTGTAGAGCTGAGGTTAGAAAGATTGTGTGGCTATGGTGCTAACCAGTACTAAAAACAACTCGAGCTCACTTCTCTGTTCTGACAAATACAAGAGCTGAAACCTGTCAGGAAGCTTTAAAGGCACATCCTAAATAGCACAGCTTTCTTCTTTTCCCAGTGCTTCTTATAAGAGAAAGGAATCGTAGTATTAGTATGTATAATTTACACCACTTATTTGCTGTGGCCCTCATTACATTCTCTATTACTTCAATTTTAGGCATGCAATTTGCATAAATATAGAGCTATAGATGTAAGATCTGCAAAAAAAAAAGATATTATACAGTAATTGGGCATTACCACTGAGATCTTCAGAAGTGCTGTTCATGGAACTTGGCATCAACATTACTTAGATTGCTATGTGAAAATATTTCCAATATGCCTCTGTATGTATAGCTGCCAAACCAGATGCCTATCCAGCCTTTTATCATGTATCAGAGTAGCTAGAGCCAGATGCTTCTAGGGAAGGTGTAAGAACACCCTTGAAGATGCCAGATGTGAGATAGACTGGCTATGGTAGCTTAATATTTGTTTTTGTTGTCATTTCTAATCAAAGACTACTGTAAGTCAAAGCAAAAGAATTAACATTCTAAAATCAATGTAGTCATTTTGTGGATTCTTTTTATATGTAGAAGAGTCTAATTTGTTTTAAGAATTTCCTACATTCTGGTCCACAAATTCCCATGGTAGGTCTTTTCAGGTCCTATTTACTCAGGTACAATTGCATATGAATGTCTTTGAATAGACCGAGATTTTAACTACTTGTAAAATGTGTATCATAAACAGTTTTCTAAATGAGGACTTAAAAGCTGTCCATGGGAGCACAGCAGAACTCTTGTTTGTGCCTTTTTCAGAGAGGATAATAGAAGACGTGCTGACTCCAGTCATCTGGTAATGTGTAGACATACACACCTGTTCACACATGAACATAAGGGTGCATGTTTTCAGATGCATACAGGAACTGCATTCTTTAATAAAGAGTTGAGAAGTGTGATCAAAGCACTGTCATACTCAGTCATACCCAACCTATTCAGATGACTTCAAAATTATTTTAAATGACCGAATATTCCCACATCTTCTTCTGCACACTAAAGAAAATAAAATTAATATGAAACATAGTCATTAAAAAGGCCAGAGTAACTGTGATTGAGTTATGTTGTTAGTTGTGCGTGTATGTATGTGTGTGTATGTGAAATGTTCACAGCATTTAATTATTGGTTCTGTTATGAGCAGATTTAGATAAGTTGATAATACCAGGGCTTTATGTAATTTCTTTTTACTAGGCAATTATGGGCTGTATTATATCCTGGCAGCAAGGTATTGTGGGGCATCTTATTAAGCATAGAGCCAGTGAAAACTGATGAACAATTTTGCTGAACTAGGCATGCAATTTAGAAAGCAATAATACACAAATCCAATTTAGCACACAATTGATACAGCCGCACGTCAGCACATGTGACTATCATAGCCACAAATTAAATTGGGATGGGCCTATTTTGCAACAGCGCAGGCCAAGATTAAATATATTTGTTCTCAACTTAACAACTTGCTGACCGTAAATAATAACGATCCCATCCATGCTGCCCCCAGACACTTTCTAAATATTTATTTTTAAACCACACAACAGGTAACAAGTGTGGAAAACATCTTGTTCTCTGTCGGGAACTGAATCCCAGCCTTGCTCTGGCTGGCAGAGCGAGTCGGACGAGCCCGGCGGTGACGGCGCTGGCCGTGTCCAGGTACGGGCCGCGCGCTGCCCGGCAGGANCTGCTCTCGGTTCGGTTTGGGGCTTTTGAGTTCTTAGTCGAATCACTCTTAGCCAAACTCAGCCACTCAGGGAGCTGGCCTGGCTAAGTGCACTAATGAAAGATGGATTTGGGGGTAGTCAGTGGCCAGGTGGGAAACGACCCAGGAGAAATAGCAGGTTTTTGCCAGAATAGCTGTAGAACTCAGTAGGTGCTACACCGTCTCTGCAACACAGAAATAACTCCTATCCTGGGAGTCGCTGGAGATAATATCTCTTGAAAACTCAAACAGGATGGTTTTGGCCAAAGGACAGCTTTGTTGTTCAACTCCACTTGGTTTGCACAGCCAGCAGTATTTTAGTTTACTCAATCCCCCTTCTCCACTTCCATCTGACTGTAATAGTTATTATTTCCTATCCAGGATGTTGTGATGTTCTGTAAAACAGTTACTGTGTTTTTCTCCAAAAGTGTTAGCATTTAGATAGTGGCTAAAATGTTCCTGTATTCTGCATGCTCATCTATAGAGCACCTAGTGTGATGTTTATGTGCATTGAAAGTGGAAAAGTTTGGGTGGAGGTTAGTTTCATTAACTGCCTGCAACAGAGATTTCAGTGGCTGAAGCCATGACATTATGTGCTAATGAACCTGAATTCTGAATCTGGGCAGCAGATTATTTAACATCCGTAGAGTGTCAGAGAAGGGTAAAAGCTTCTGACTCAGCTAGATTATCCACAACTAACTCATTGAACTCCATGGAAGTTTGGACCCAATTCTCAGCTCATTCTTTGAAGTACCAATCTTTGTCTATTCTGTAACATTGTTCTTCAAATTTAACATGAAACATAATGTACTCCCCTGAATGTTGCATCTTCCTAATTGCTGCACATACAGGAAAAAAGCCTTGATCCTATTTGTGTCTTCCTCTTAAACATGGTTTTCTTTTTCTTTCTTTCTCCAAGAAATTCCTCCAAGCTCCTAGTTGGTGATGACTGGGGAAGAGTCTGTTGCTGGTCTGTGGATGGGTAGAAAGAAATAGCCAAGAACTCTTGTTTTTTCAACCTTTTGGATGGAGAAAAACAATACCTTCAGAACATGAAAGAATCAGAGAAACTGGAAGCCTATGGTTGGAGACTGAATCTCAAAGGAGTTGTTGGATTGACCCTGCAATCAAGTCTGATTTAAATTAGACAATGGACTCCAAAGTTGAGAGACGGTGGCAGACATGTGCATAGACAATGAAATTTTGTAGTATTTGTCTTGGGAAAACTTTTGTATTTTAAATGTTATTTTATATACTGAATTTGATGTAATACATTGTATTTCACAAATATTAGTCAGCAAATAAAACTGCCTTGATTATGCCAAGGAGCGGCGTAGCTTAATAAAATTAACATGTTCTATTTTTAATATGATAGGTTCAAAAAATACTGAGGCTTCAAACAGATGTTAAGCGAATTTGTTGCAGTATTTTTGTTCTCACTAACATGCAAGAATGTTAATATCTTCATTCCTACTCTTCCTTCTTCCCTGAATCTCCATAAAATTGTATGCCTACCCTCTGAAAAGCTATTTTGTTTGCAAAGTGAAGGCTGGAATTCCCCGCTTGATGCTGGTGCCTTCATCCAGCCCCATTGTGAATATTGCACTGTTATGGTGCAGTGTTTCCTAATCTCTGAGTTCTTTTTTTATAGTGTGTATGGAGTGGGTGCAGATGAAGATCTGACATATTCTTTCATTTTCCTCCTTCACTGCCTTCTTTCCTAACTTTGTCTCTATACTCTCTGGAATATCAGAATACATGCTTCAGGATTTACCTTCACAATCAGCCTGCATGGTAGAAGTATTTATATTATAAGAAGACTGAGACTATAGTGTAATAAATTTAAATGCCATTTGCGTCCCTAGTGGAGATGGAAAAAGTATGAAAAATCAAGCTCCTGAACATTTTAGGATAATTTGAAAGACCTGATTTGATAACTCTCTCTCCCCGCTGCTCCTCCTTGACCTGGTAAAGAAATTTAGTATCTTATACTACATAGAGAAGGACCGAGTAGCCACTTAAACAGAGCAGGTTCCTGAATACCACAGACTGAATCAGGGCAGTGCCAGGAAGAACACGAGGGACATTATGGCCATGAAGTATGGCCTTGTGTTCATACTACCAAATACACCCTTCAACAAACAGATCCTGGAGACTTCCCTGATTTCCAGTGCACTGGGACTGGTTAGCACTGCAGGAGTGAAGCCCCATGTCTGCTGCACTGGAGAGCCACTGGACAACCTTAAGTTGCATGAGGTACTGCTATATGCCAGAATCTTGATGCTAGAGACTTGCTAGCATCTTTAGGGAGAATTTGAAGTAGAAGATAGGTTTTGACCAGTCTTCCTTTAACTACATGATCAACTTTCTTCTTCCTGTAGGACACTGCTTTGGTAATGATTCTTTTGAATTATGTTGCTGAATAAGCAAGTCTTCCTATGGCAAACAGCCTCCTTCCCTACAGAGTGCCAGGACCTCTCCCCAGCCCACCCTACGGCTCACGCTAACCTCTGTAGTGAGTAAGGTAATTGCCTGTGGAAAACATAGTAATTAGAGGCCAGCTCATGATGCAGACGTACAAGGAAGTCTGCATTATGTCTACACAGGTGACCTGCCCAGTTATCCTTTCTGACCTCCAAGTGCATGACTTCATGAGTCAAATACTAATCTTTGTGTGCTCAGGGAAGCATACACTGTAACCCGGCCGAAACACACCGATGTTTTTGCAATCAAAGTAACCCTGTAAAGCACATTGGACTATGCCCATCTTTACTTTTCCTGAGGACTCAGGAAAGGTCAATTGTCAACAACATACACTACTTCTTTCCTCTTCCATCTGCACATTCCTTAAAAATAAGCTGTGTTTTGGATACATGGACAGCAAGGCTCCTGTCAGCTGTGAATACAGCTTCACTGAACCATGATAAAGGTGATTAAGAGCTGTGAAAGTACATCACTACTGTGTTTTCATTTACCTAGTAGTCATCTGGAATAACTTGGTAATTATCTTCTCCTTTACCCTTTTCATGCAGCCTGTCTTTGCCAATAGCAAGTGCTCCCCTTTCTAGAGCTGGCACTGGCACCCACTTTGCAGCCTGGACAGCTGCACTAATGGCTCCAATACTCTAAACATCAACCTGGCTTTGGTATAAGATTGCATGGATTTGACAGGCTTATCTCCTTGGGCCTAACATCTGTTCTCTTAAATCTTCAAGTTGCATCAGCAACATCAGTTTTGAATCACAGAGAACAGATCCAGAGTGTCTATGTGTGAATGGAAGTCAGAAGGTTAAGAGTAAATGTGTTCCTGAGTCAAAGTTTTTCTCATCATCAGTATAAAAGGCAAATGAATAGACGTGGTGTGCAGTTTCACCCTAGTAAAAAAAAATTGATTAGGAATGATTTGCTGTACAACAATGCTTGGTTGAGAAAGTTTTGGGTTCTTCTCTAGTTCTAGATGATTTTCCCCCCTATGTCATATGTCATAGAAAGAAATAGGTACTGTGAGTACCAAAAGCACCATTCCTTGTTTGCAGAGTTAAGGCACAAATGTCAGCATGCTGCAGTCCTCAGATTATCTGGGCCTTATACACCCAGTGTGTACAACAGCGGTAGAGTACTACCTCATCATATTTTCTGCAGCTAAGTCTCTGAGACATGAAGTTTTTGCTCAAAATTTGCAATATGTGGTTGAATGATCAGCTGAAATTAACCCTTTTACAAACACCTACTTTTATATTTGTTTCGGTCTCCTGCATATTTGGTAAATGATGAATGTTCATGAAAATGTCCGGGAAATTCCATTAGCTCTGGATGTGGAGGTAGCTTTCACTGATACATAGGTAGACAAGACTTGGTGCTAGGTCAGGGGCAAGTAGTGGTACCTACTTAATGAATATCCTGGTGTGATACATGCATGGGATGTAGGGGTAGCACATTAGAGTATGCTTGAAAAATTAATTAGAGCAATTCCACAGCAAATACTTTTAGCATAACTCCATTGTTACTGTAAGTGGAATAGAGTGAACATCAATGGAGTATTGTAATTATCTCAGAACCAATTTTTGCAAGGCGTAAGTAGCTCAGGGTTAGAATTACCCTTAAAAGATATCCAATCCCATTAGGATAAGAAATACAGAAATAAGGTATAGTATTAACTTTGCTCTGTAGGGAAACCAAAAAGACAAATGTGGAACAGCACAACATTTATGTGACTTTAAAAATCAGTTTAATCTAATCAAGTACCATAAACCTTAAAATGCCTTACCTTAATTACACTTATTTGGTTATTGCATGGACTATCTTATTTGGCAACGGAACTCTTATAAATATTACAGTGAGCATTAAGTAGTGTCTGATCTGTAACATTCTGCTGGCTAGTAAACACTAGTGAAGCAATATTTGCAGAGCTACTTGTGTACTGCAGGGCCTTTGCATCCTCATAAAAAAGAATTTATTCAAACCTTTTTTGAGAAATCTGTGCAAAGCAATCTGTAATTCCCACAGGAAAACTTTCCCTGTGATTGCCACCATGTGCTGCTGTTTCCAAGTCCTTTTTATACAGTGATACCAAAACTTGTTACAAGAGGGCATTGGTAAGAAGATCATGTCATTTATGACAGCCTATGCCTGTCATAAAGGAAGTTACCTGAGAGCATATGAACCATATGAGCTAAAATAATTTGCAGGAATATGCTCCCTTCTCATGAAAATGCAGCCTGTCATGCTTTGCTCTTATCTTTTCAGAAGGGACATCCCAAGGAAGTTGAAAAAGACACACAGGAAAGCTCTGGACCTAATCCTAGCTCTCATCTCCTCCTGTTTGGAACTAAGTACCTCCAAACCAGGTAACTGGAGTGATTTATTTGCTTATGGTCACACATACCACTCAGAGATCAGTTGTTGCATTACTGGTGTCACTGTTCAGATGTGTGCATGGCAGTTACTGTCATTGAAGTCAGCCAGGCTGATGGGGGGGGTGTGAGAAGGTACAGGGCTGGAGGAGGAATGCTAACCCTTCCTATATTTTTTGCCTTACAGACAAGTTGTCATCAGAGCTCTTCCCAAGTGTTGGGAGGCTCATACAAATTCACTATATGAAGGTTTTAAAAGGGCTCATTTAAAAGGGCTCACCCACATTCCTTGCACTAGAATTAAATGTCTTACAGAAATCTGACATCCAGAACCAGTCAGCCTTCAGCAGAACACTGGAATATTGGTGACCATGAGTAACATTTGCTGTAATGAGTACTGAGTAAATGTAATCCTTGTGATGGGGACACAGTACCTCTGTTCAGTGATCATTCAATGTGTTTCAAATTCAGCAACCCCATGCATGTGGAGGCTGTTGGCGTAGGGCAGTCACTAGGGGAGCAACACTGAGTGTGCTGGCTGGGTGGCTGGAGCTGAGGATGTCAGGTGAGTCCTATGGTAGAAGGAATGTTGTGAGATCTTACTGATGGGGGAGAAGCTATCCCTGGGGATGACTGCAACAGCAGCACGGGAACTAACCCTGTTTCAGGTCAGAAATTGTCTCCTTGTTCAGTTTGGACAGGAGGCTCTCAGGACTTCACTTGTCCCTTGTACAGGTGTTCCCCTGGCCAGAAGAGATAAGAACTTGTGCTCCCATATCTACTCCAGTTTTGGTGGGATGCTTAGCTCTCCTGGAGAGAGCAAATGGATTAAGTCCCAGGACTGAACAGTAAGAGTGCTCTTTGGCCACTCCTGTGCTCACTCCATTCCCTACTGTCTCCTAGCTGTAGCAGTCTCCAGTGGAGAAGTGGCAACAAGTTACATCTCCTCTGCCAATGTCTATGTCTTTATATTCTTTATTTTACTGACACTGCAAGATTAACTAAAATAAAATGAAGTTAAGGTACAGTCATTTAAATTCCAACCTTTGACTGTCACAGTTGCAGAGCACCAGATCTGGTAAGCAAGCAAAAAGGCATTTATTTGTGTGACAGTGGGACCATGAATGTTGTAAACAAGGGATTCCAGTAGTGTTGTTGAAATAACCAGACTTGCTGCCAGACTATGAGATTATTTGGTTAGGAAGGTGAAATCCTGATTCATTCTGAAGGCTTTGTCTGGTTTGGCTGGTTTCTGCCTATAACCTGGCATTTGTTGACTTTGGTTGTGTAAGGACTCAGTTGCCACCTTGCTGGGTGTAGCAGCCTGTGGTGTTCATGGTAGAAACTCTGGGCAGCTCTTAGCTCTTCAGACCCTGATTATGAGCTGAATATATACTCCATATCTGGGCTGTATATTTACAGGCCCTTCCCTGTGGCAGTGCTGGAACTATGATAAGTGGGAGGAGGCCCACTAGAAATCTGCTGAAGCAGGTCTAATTGTACCAAATAGAGCAGCTCAGTAGAGTAGAAAATAGTCCTTATATATCTACTCGAAGAAGATAATGACCTTTTAAATAACAGAAGCAATTTTATTTCAATGCCCCAATTACTCTGAACTCTCAAATGTCAAAGTGCCAAGCACTTTCAAAATAACTTAATTTAGACATTTATAGCACTTAGACACTGCTAGTTTCTTATCTAACCTAATTATGGGTTGTACAGGCAATTGCAAAGCATCCCAATTAATGTTATTTTTTATAGTGATACATAGGAGTGGCCTTTGCCATTTGCCATCATGATGTGCACAGTGATTTACTAATTTTGGCTTTTGAGTTAGTTCCCCAGCAGGACAGAGCTCTTCTATCCTCTGGTTGCTCTGAGAGCAAGCAAGGATGAAGTAGAGGTGGAAGTGAGAATAGCTATGTTTGCCTTAGGGATTTTAAGGGCATGTTTTCCTTTGAGACCAGAGTACAGTTGAAAAGCAGAACCATTTAAGATGTAGAGTTGCTATGTAGAATAATAATGGCTGGCTGGCAAAATTGTTGATCTTCCTTTTATTTGAGTACTTACACCAGGATTCTTGTTGCGTGTCCCACAGGACTAGTTCAGGGGAAAGAGATGTGTAAAGCTGCTTAACTGGCTGCCTGAAAAATCCCATGCATCCAGTTACTATGTTTGAAAGTGATAGCTGTTGCCCACCCCCATGTGTTTTTTCGTCCTGTATGGTTTATGTGATGTCTTTGCTCTCCCCCACCCTCCCCAATGTCAGGAGAGACACTCAGCAGTTAGAGAAGTTCCTGCAGGTCTCTGCTTTTCTGAGAATAATCCGAACGTATCAATGGCTATTTCCAAAGGAAAGATGTGGGGTTGTGGGTAGCTATGTACTGAAGCTGCTGTGAACTGTGCCCAAGACAATGCCAGCCTGGAACAGGAAGGCAAAAGCCCCCAGAGGTAATCTTATCTTGTGCAGCTCTATGTACAGAGCCCTAATGCACTGTTGTGTTCTCATTCACTTCCTTATGGTAAAATACTGCTGCAGACAAATACATAGGATTTTAACATGGCTTAACTCAAATTAAGTCCATGAGGGAAAGTTTGTGTTTGATTCGACATCTTTCATTCAGGAGAGGCACAGGGAACAGGCATTCAGAGAGATAAGTCGTCCCTTTCCCCAAAGTTTTTCCCTAGCCAGGACCACAACCCAAGTGGGATTGCCTGGGAACTCTGTGCACATGACCTCCTACTTCTCTGGCTTGAGATGCAGAAGAGTTTCAGATCCTCACAGCAGGAAGAAATGCAATTGCAGTGATGTTGTGGTTTTGAGTAGCCAGAGTTTTTTATTAGCTGGGGGGGCTAGGAGAGAGGCTTCTTTAAGAAGCTGCTGGAGTTTTTCTCTGCTCTAATCTAGCCAAGGTCAGGCAACAACGCCTCTGTGATAACATATTTAAGAAGGAGTAGAGAAAAAAAGCTGGGCAGAACATCATAGCGGCTTAAGAGAAAGGAGGGTGGGAAGTTTGATTAACACCAAGGTCAGAGAGAGGAGAAAGAGAAGATGCCTTAAACACTGGAATAGGGCCCCAGGAAAACTGTGGGGGATCATAGGAGCAAGGATTCGTAGCACACCCGTGGAAAGATTGGAAGATTTCTGNTACTTAACATTCTAAGTTAGAGCCTGTTTTGCTTGTGTGAAGTAGTTAATAAACAGTTGCTTGTAATCCTTATCACAAAAGTCAAGGGTTTTTTTCCCTCCTCTGAGAAATTTTAGATCAATGTGTGGGCTCTCGGCTTTTAGCCAGAGTCAAACCATGACAATTGACTAGCTCTGTTATGTACTAAAATGAAAACCTGAGCAGGTGTCAGCTGCAGGCTCAAAAAGGGCTGCCAGTAAACTTCTGACTGGAGTGGCTGAAGACTGAAAAGCCTCTTGTGGGGTTTACAAACAGCCCAGCAATGCTGGTAAGGAACAAAAGACACAACATGGTGCCAAGACAGGTAGGATTCCTGCCCTACCCATTGATATTGCTTCAGCATGTAGGCTCTGAGAGGAAATGCTGGAATATGAAACTGCGACAAAGTTTGCTGGAAGAGCTGGGGCAGCCACAGAGAAGGGTTATTTGAGATACACGTGTTAGAACTATGGTGTGTTTTGTGCAGATGTTTCAGCAGCTCTTTTCCTCTGTGGGCTGTGCTCAGAATGGTATTTGGGAAGCCAGCTCAGAACCCAACCCTACCATTCCCTGAATTTTCAGGGCTGTTTTCTCTGGAATAACTTGTTTCTCTGGAATAATCTTTTCCAGAGATTAATATTGGGAATAATTGGTTCTTTACAGAATTGAGGTAGTTAATTCACTTTTAAACCTTCCCTTGAATACTTTTCAAATATGGATAAGGCTATTAAGACGAAAGGGAGATGTTCTGTATGTCTACTGGGGAAAAGACAAAAAGATAAAGCCTATGTGCTAGGAAACATGTTGGATGCTTAGAGCTGTGGAAATGGATGGTGAGGAGAGTATGCAACCTTTCACTGTCAGTTTCTAAGAAGTGGTTAGAGCAACTTCTACCAGGCTAATTCAGGTTGAGTTGGTCCAACCTTCCGAACAAGTAATAGGTTAGCTGACATCTCAAAATTTATTCTATCTCCACTTTCTCTTTTTTGTTCTGAGAGGAATAGCATGAATTCAAGAATCTTCTATTGACATGCAGTAACAAATATCCTGCCTCCCAACCAAGGTTGTAAAATAGAATCAAACCAGCTGGTAGAACAAAGCAGACAGAATGATTATATTTCAGCTTAGTGCAGAAAACTCAGAAGAGCAATTGTTAGGCAGTAGAATTTAGGAATTTTATGTTTTACCCTGGTAGATTAGACTGAAGCTAAGAAGGATCTTTGCACCTTGATGTCAATCACCAAAAGTGTTTTGGAGAGGCCCTCAAAAAGTGGAATTTAACCTACAAATTAGACATCAAATGCAACCTTATCTGGACTGCATCTTGCTATGCCAGCAGAACCTGGTCAAACCCTGGCTAAGGACACAACTTGTTTGAACTTCTTAATGAAGAGAACCCCACAAGTATGTTACAGTTATACTTAAACAAATAATTTGCTTGTAATTACATAAATAATGACATGCTGACCACACCTACCAATTAGAAAGTTGTAATAAAGAGTAATAAAATACCTTTTCCTTGGGCTGCAGAATCAACCCACACATAGCCCGTGACACTAATATGATTTACTCCTATATGCTGATGGAGGATTCTAGTAATAAAATTTAATGTGGAGGAACAAGGTGCATTTAATCAAAACTGTAAACATATCTAATTCTATTTAAAGCTATAGGGTGCAGTACATTAACATTTAACAATCTAATACTAAATTGGTGTGAAGCTAATAGAGCTGTATTTGTTGAAATTTCAGCACTAGACCGGGTTTTACCAATGACAACAGAAGGAGTAACCAAAATAGTATGACTCAGCAGACTCCAGCTGCTGCTTAATAAGATATTAAGAGTCTTCATAAGAGCTCCTGTCACAAAAGAACAGCGGACCACTTTCAGTTCTGCTGCTGTTCTGCTGAAGCCAGAGAGAGTTAGGCCACTGATTAATCTGTCCTTGCAGTTCCTGTTAGAAGAAGCTAAATTCATTTATTCTGCATTTCTCAGGCTAAAGAATATTATGCTCAGTGAAATTTTCTTCTCTGTAGTCTTTTAAATGAATTGCTTTGATACTTAAAGATGTGCAATTAATTGCAAGGTAAATTATGATGCTTTTCTTTCTCCAATGATATGATCTAACGTTACTAAATCTGGGTGGACATTGCATAAGTAAAGGCATAGGAAATGTCTGGTCAGGAAGACGGATGTTCTCCCAAGTAATCTGGCCTTGTTTCACTCAACCAGTCTGTTACCTTTCAGGATCCTGCTGTCATCTGAAGTCAGTTACAAATGGGAAACATTTGAAAAGTCTGGAACTTTCTGCAAAATGAAGATTTCCATTCCAAATACTGGCATATTCTAAATGCTGAGTAAGAGATAAACACATATCCTTGAATTGTTCTCTAGGAAACACTAAATCCTACACAGACTGAGACAACATGTCTTATGAAAAAAGGTAATTTATTCAGCTCAATTAACTATTATTTTGGGAAATTAAATATCAAACATAAAGATATATAGGATATTAATACATAAAGAATGGTATTCATTAACATGCTGGGCATCAATATAGAGTAGAGGATTCTTCTAAACAATGGGCACAATGATTAGTTGTATGCAAAAGGAATGTTTATAATCAAACTTGAAAGTTTTCACAACTAAGTGGTCAAATCATGAACGTATTAGGGTCTCATTTTTAATTTCAAAGGAGTGACTAATAAATTCTACACTTTTTTAAGGCCTTTCGAACAACTGTCTGCATAAGAGATATCCTCTCTGAATAGTCAGTCAAACTCTGGCTGTTCCAAAATTGATCCCTGAATGTTGGATCACTCTTTAGCACCAATTTGGTTTTGGTCAATGAGTTGATTGCTGTTGTCACTGAAAGTCGAAGACCTGCTCAGAGAATAAGGAAAGATATCATGCCCTTTTGGTGAGTGATTAACTCCTGGGCTAATGAAAGGGGGAAACAAACATTTTCTTGACAGCTCACAAATGCAAACATTAAAAATGCAAAAAATTACTTGCAAACTTACTGATAAAAGCCAGCCTTAGTTTGGAAAGAACTGTTTTGATGAAGGACTAGAATTGGGATTAGTACTGTAAATAATGGTTAGCCTGATAAGCTTTTCTTAAATTCTTTTTTATAGAAGAGATTTTTATCTAATGTGGAAGCACGTGACTACATTTTATATTTACAGATCCTGTCTAAACAGGTTATGTGTGCTGCCTAATCTCTATCCCTGTCCAAAAATGTTAAAAAGCAGTTTATACAGACTCACTTATCTTGGTGTTCTTTTATCTTAGGCAGTGATGTATTCTCTCCCTTGGCTGCATGTTCCCCTCCTTGCATTGTCACTCCTGCCTCCCTCTCCTGCACTCACATCAAGTAATGGGAACAAGGGAATGAGTGTTCCAATGATGATTCCCAGCTGTGCTCTGAGCCCTGGTGAGAAGTTGTTCTATCACTAAAAAGGTGTG
Organism: Calyptomena viridis; assembly: GCA_013390005.1. Classification (NCBI taxonomy): domain Eukaryota; kingdom Metazoa; phylum Chordata; class Aves; order Passeriformes; family Eurylaimidae; genus Calyptomena; species Calyptomena viridis. The sequence continues at coordinate 23,783 of WEIV01023713.1, forward strand.
ACCTATAAAGGAAGAAGCAACTTGTAGCATCTTAGTTAGAATTCCAAAACCCAAGGCCTGCGAGTGCTACTCCAAAACCTACAATAAATATTGCTGAATGAGTGGCTACGTCCCAGACCTGCAGAAGACCTGACAAGACATGGCTAGTATCAGATCACCTGATGGTGAGCTAAAGAGCCCATACTTTTACATTTCCATGAACTCCATAGTTACTCGAGGGCTGCAAGATGCTGGGTATCAAACTCTTCCTGAGCTTTGGTGAAATTTGGACCATATGTGAGATTTGGAGATATCCAACTTGAAAACATCAGTCCAGGTATGCTCCATGACTGAAATGCCCTGGATGCCATAGAACAGCTCATTTTCCAGGAATGTGTGTGAAAGTACAAGGAAGACTGCCTTCTCAGAAAAAGGAAGGTTATTTTGTATCCTCACATCAGACTCATTTCCCTGTCTCCTGAGCCCTGGTCTTTCCAAAGAAATAGGTCCAAAGGGCTTTGCAGAATCTGCTCCATACTAAAGGAGAAACTGTGTGATTTTTCCTCTAGATCAGCGGCTCAGTAATGCAGGGCACGGGAGGAAACTTTTGCAGGTTTAGGAGCATCAAACTAAACCAAGGCCAAAAAACAGCGTCCTGGTTCTGTCAGTCTTTTACTTGCTATCAAGTTTTTCCTATTCCCAATCAGAATTAAAAAATGGTCAAATCCTGGAAAATATTCCCAAATTATAAATATTCTTCCTTAAGTTGTTGGGGTTTAACTATAAATGTTTCCTTTAGATTACTTTGAAATATTTTATCTCAAGCACCCTACTAAAAGTAATGTAAGTTTTTAAAAATAATGTCATTTAGGAAGTGGATTTGAAAATGTAGAAGACAAACATTTTTAACTATTTCTGGAGGAGGAAAAAAGCTGAAAAAGTAATTTTAGCTTTTCCTTTGCTGTAGAAAAAAGCCTCAGCTTTACTGGGTTAATATTTTTCTGATGGGGCAAAATGCATTGAAGTAGCCACTTTCCTGGCCAGTGGTCTTTGCCTTCAGAAGCAGGCTGATGAGCATGGGTCCTGCCACCAGTCCTCCTGAGGCTTGTTAAGATGTTGGTGTTTGCAGCTGCACTCATCACATTAACATTAAAGAAGGAATAATGAGGAAATTCAGTCCATTTACAACAGGAGCATAGAATACTATGCAGGGTCTCTCTGGGATGTAGACCAGCTGCTTTTTCCATGATTACTTTCAACTACATTGTGTTTAAAAGTCTCATAGAAAAATAGAAGTGCATGAATGGAAATAAAAAAATAAGAACATATGTATGATTTTTATAAATAAACAGTACAGCAAGAATTAAATAGAACACAGACATATGACATTTATATAGGCACGAACTATTACAGCTTGTTCTCCTCAAAGAGTATCTGTGCGTAGACTGTTGTACTGGGAATGCCTTTGGCTTCCTGAATTGGCTTCATAAGTTCAAGTTCAGCATATGTTAAATTCTCCTCTGCGATTTTTGGCTAGAAAACAGAACCAACAATTTAGTTACAATGTCATTACCACTGAATCTAGATATTCAGTAGAAGGGGCTATCTTTCTTCTCTCACCCTTGCTAATGCTGTTAATCAGTTTGCTCTGCATTAAAGTTAGTTCAGAAAAGATGAAATAAAAATAAATAATATTAAAAATAAAACACGGGAATAAATAGGATTTTTAGGTTAGCTTCTAATTTTTCCTGGTTTCACAAACACTGAACATTTTAATTTAACAATTTACATATTGCTGATTTGAAAGATGTATGTTAGCAAAATATTTGGCCTCCTTAATACTAAATTTCATGATGTTATTTATTGCAGATTTCACAATTTGGAATATATAAGACAGATTTGCTTCCCAGCTATAAACCTTGGACCAGTCTCTAATCACAGCCACTCACAATGCTTCTCACTATGTTTCTTAATAGAACCCAAAAACATAAAAAACATGCAGAAAGCAGAAGAAGAAAAATTATGGTATTACTGCCATTCCAATGGAATTTCAACCCTTTTGCCAAGCTGTAGATCAGTTCAGAGTTTAAAACAAAGGCCATACCACCAGAGCTGTCTGCTGTATTACAGTGGTTGAGTTTTAGACTTCAAACTATAAAATTTAGCTAAGAGAGATGTCAATAAAATTTATCAAACAAATTTCACATGCATGGCAGAAGCTGCCTACTGCTACTGGGGACTTCATCCAGACTCAGGTGGCTTAGAGGAGGAAAGTCTTGTGCTTCTGTGTGTGTTTTGCTTATCAGTTGAGAGTGGGTTGTTCACATCAAACTCATCTCAGAAAATGTCGCAACAAACAAAAGAGTTGCTGTGGAACTGTATGTGAGGCCCTCAGTACTTGAAATGGATGTCAGTTCATGTCTAGAAGATTAAAGTCTGTGGTCCCAGAAGAAGGGTGAAGTTCTAAGGTCCTGTGCGAGTGATCAACTGGAGAATTGTTCTTTTATCTTCTTGAGTACTGTGTTCTAGCAGAATAAACTATGTCCTCAAGTTGAAGTGTAAAAAGGACAATTAAAACAAAAAAAAAGAAAATTTCAGGCATGTGAATTTTTGCAGTCACAGCAAGCAACCAGGAAAAGTTTGCATCTTTCAGACTAAGAAAGCCTTTGCCAGTTGTAAACTTAAAACTTATTCAAAGTTCATAAACCAAGATTTTCCACACAGTACTTAAATGTTATAAGAAGAAATTGTGTTTTCTGAGGCCAAGAGTTTAATGTTTTATTTATTGCTATTTATTTCTTTCTGGTTTAGCAAAAAATATTCCTGTTTCTTTGAAATGTGTTTGAATAACACCCTCTGAAATCAGTTCCTGTGCTTCCCTCCTTCTTTACTGTCTTTTGCACTGCTCCGAAATCCTCTCGTTTTTACTGACATTTTCTCACACTCAGCATTTCAGGTTATGTCCCTGAGGGTGGAAAAGTTTACGCTTTTCTGGAATTAATACTGCCTCTCTGAAGATGAGATCCTCAAATACTTCATGCAGCCACCACTGCTGCTCCAAGTGGTGCACTGAAGTCAGTTGATTGCGCATGTGAGTAGAGGTGGTTTGCAGGGCTGACTAACTGCAGGATTGGCAACTTTGCATTTCATTATTCACACAGTCTTCCCTCCCTCCCTCCTCCACTTGCAAAAGTATTTCTATTTGATCTCGGCTTCTGACTCTCGTTCACTATCAAATGCTCCACTGATGACAACACAGAAATTTCCTGCTTTCATTGAATTCTCTGATGTAATGGCATAAAAGGAACTCCTGTGGATCCCAGAGAGATCTTGACTGTAACAGAAACAAAATCACACATATCTTTTCTTTGTCAATGTATTAGGACTGAACTGAACCACAGGTGTTTAGAAACACATCTGCCCTACCCTGGCCTTGGCTTAAAGAGAAATTAAAAACTCTTGGTCAACTGCTGTGATACTTAATTAATTTTTATATTCCTTCTTCTTTCTATTCTGAAAGTATTAGCCTGAGTTTCCAGGCATTTAAGTTGATTTTTGCTTTTTTTATATGTTAAAAGATTCCTTTGAGATTTCAAAACTATATGTGCCTGTCTATTCAGTAGGTAATACACAGGCTAAATACAGGAGTTTACATTGAGGCTGGACATCACAGTAACACCAACAAACGTTGAAGATTTTATTCTCAGTGTTTGATAGCACATTGAGTCTCTGAAGGTATTGGGAGTTTGGCTGCCAGCTTCAATAGGTGTCACATCAGACCCTCAATGCATAATGATATATTGCATGTGAAAAGCCACCTAAAAATTAATCTGATAAAACTTTACAAACAAGCTCTTGGTCACTGCCAGAGTAAAACTCTACATTTCTAAGACTGACACAGAGCATCTGTTGAGATAGAAACATTTTCATTGTTCTGTAAGAATCAGTTGCTCAGGGCAAACTAAATCTGTATATGCTTTCCCCTTTGTTGTTTAATTGTATTTCTTATGTTTCCATTTAGAAAATGCTGCATGTCCTAAAATAGCCACCCCAACGCCCAGCTCATGTAAATTTTAGAAGTAAGATTTATGAAATCATATTGTCCAGGTGTTTTATTACATTATCTCAAAATTGCATTGTTTTCCAGTGTAGATTATCTCTTTATTCTTACTATATTCTATTATGTTTGGATATGAAAAATAACACTAGATTCCCCAAAACAAGTCATTGGGCAGTAGTGGCTGATGTGTTGCTTTCATACATTTTTATGATATTCCTATAGTAAACATAATTTAATAAAGCCAAAACACACTAAATAAATAATTGCATCTAGAAAAGCAATAAAACCAAATAAAATTAGTACTTTCATAAGTGGAAAAGGTACTTCAATTACTGCTACAAGCAACAGCACACCATAAAATGTGTAGAATAATTTCCCTTATGCATATTTCTAGTATGTAATAATTTGATTGAAAATATGAGGAAACACACAGGAGGTTCAAAATTGTGAAAGGTATACAGTTTTCAGCAAAGGATGTGTAATAACAGTGCATGGAAGCCAACACTGCTCTAAGTACCTATGGTAGCCAGGGTTTTATTCCATACACTCTTCTGCAGTTCATTTATCAACCACATGTTTAATTTAATTTTGCTGGTTTGTTTGTCCAAAACCAACTTTTTTTGAGCAGATAGGGAAAAAAACTAATTCTATGATTTGGATAGTGTTTTGGCAGTGTAAACCTGGAACCATGCCACCATGTCCTTTTTGGAACAATTGTATGACTTTATTAACTGATGTTACAGGTGGAATGGATGGTAGGGCAGAAGAAGAAGAGACAATGAATGACTGGCCATTTGCCTCTCTCTCTGTCCTGGCCCTTCACCTAAGAGGTCATTGGGATTTCTATGGCTACAACATGCTTTTCTAAAAATTACATCATTGTTCTAAAATAACATTGAAATGATATCTTCAAATAGAATTCTGTTCCAATGTGGCACTCCTAGGTAGAGTATTTATCTTGTTATGTCTGTTTTCTCTTCTTGGTATCATACACTTTGCCAAAGTATAAATTAGGAAGAATCATTATTTTCCAGTGTATCTTCTGGCAAATGCAAAATGATTCTTCTTCCAGATTTCTTCTAGTTTAATTTTAGTTCATTCCAGTCACAGAGCTCCCCATGGGAAACTATTCAAAGGAGTTCACTTATAGGAATATTTTTCTTAATAAACTATCTGCAAGGTTTATCTTGTGACTATATAGTTCTGGGGTTTTGGGGGTTTATTACATAAAAGTGTTAGAAATTAATTAGAAGGGTTGGGGTTTTAATCAGAATTACCAGGAATGTCAATTTTGCTCTTCCTAGGCTTAGCTGGTTTGTTTCTTGGTAGCTTCAAGGATGTTTACTGTGAGCACTGTCAGAGTTGAAAGTTCTTGAAGTTTTAACCAAGAGTATTTTTATCCAAATTTTTAATTAGGTATGAAGAAAACAAGCAAATGATAAACTCATAAATTTAACTTGTCTGGAAAAACAACTGGTGCCAACTTGCAGTTACAGACCTGCTGCAACAATCTCACTGTTCCATGACTACATGAAGATGACAAAACAAATATGAATTTCTAATTATAAAAAAAAATTCCTTGATTCTACTTTACTATCAAAAATAAGCAGAAAACACCTGACTTCCCACTTCCTTTCAATCTTTTAGAGACTATTGCTGCAGACATTTGCCTTCAAATTCAGTGTCTATGTTTTTTACATGTAATTACATGTGATGCAGTTTTTGTTTGGAATATGATACAGAATGACTTTTAGACAGGACCGGGGAAAAAATCCAAAACTATAGATGAAATTGAATTTTCAGCTCAGAGTTTTCTGGATTTAATACACATCTGTCCCAGGTTGTGTCCCTGCCCACGGCAGGAGGGTTGAAACTAGATGATCTTTACGTCCCTTCCAAACCAAGCCTATGATTATATGAAATTCCACTCAGAGCTTCATAGTATTTTTAGTAACTCCAGTTTCCTGCAACAACACTTGAAAATGAAACTCCACCCTCACTAGCATGCACTCATGGGTGAATGGATTAGGTCAGCAAGGATAAAACCTTGCCAGTTCTGCATATGTTTGCTGGTGTGATTGACAGTACATAGCAAATGGCCACCCATGGCCTGGCCATGCTGTACTGCTGGGTGCACCCTGCGGTGCCGGGGGTGCTGCAGGAAGCACAAATGGGAAAGGTACAGAGTCAAGAGGTGGTGCTAAGGTTTGTTTAATTAAGTGTCTAGGAACTGTACTTCTCCCACAGCACAAAAAAAAGCAGCCTTGCCCCAGTACCATGAAGTAGCTCTTTCTTAGCAAGCACATGCTGGAACTACCAATTTTTTCTCTCTCCCTTTCTCTTGCAAAAGCCAAACTTGAATCTTTGGCCTTTTCCCTTACATATTTGAGAAACATCCTGTTTTGTAGTCACAGTAAAAGAGCTCAACAGAAAAAATGCAGACACTGTCCAGATGGCACAGCTCAGGAGCATCCTGTGTCACTGCCTGAGCACACTCCATCAGAAAGTGTCTAGACAGGACTCTCCAGGCCAACTGGATGGGCTTTGACCACAACACAGATGGTTGGTTCTCTCTGCATAAATGCCCAGAAGGGAAGAAAGTGCATGCAGCCTAAGGAAAAGGGAGTATCTCTTCTTCTTCTCTGCTTATCTCCTTTTCCTGAGCATCTGGTTTTTGAAGCTCTGGAAGGAGATGGCATATTTCAGCTCAGCCATCACTCGAGGGTCAGTTACGGAGCTGAAGGTGAGAGTAGGTTGAAATAAAGATCCAGCATGTTTGCTAGGCAGGCTGAAACTCCTTTGTCTGGGCCACCAGACCAGGAAGAGAGCACATGTTAGCAGTGGGGTTAGGCACTGTAGCTTCAGAGATAAAAGGATTAACCTTTGACAGACCTATTTTTAAATATGCACTGGAAAACCACTCTCTCTCTAATGTGTAATCTTTCTTGTGCTGAAATTGGTGGTGTTCCTGAGGAGCCAGATACACTTTATGTTCAAACGCTGTGAACTTCTGTGGGATCACTCTGTCATTAAGGTAGTGCCTTAACTCAGAAGTCAGAAAGAAAGAGGGGTTTTTTTGTTTGGTTGTACTTTTAGTTTGGTTGGGTTTTGTTGGGGTTTTTTGAGCTTCAAGTGTCAGTGACTTGATTGCAGACAGAAAGCCAGAGATTCCTGTGGAACAGAGGAGCTTCAAAAATTACTTTTGCAGAAGTTGTGAAGCTAGATCTGCAAAATGAGTTATCCCCTAGAAATGCAACTAATGGCCAGTAAGACTGCTGAAATATCAAGAGAGACATTCAGTGCCAAAGCTAAAAAATACGACACTGGAAAATATCGGGAGTAGGAAGTATGATTTCTAGTGGCATGACCAGTTAAAAAGGACACATTTTTTCCATTAAGATGCCTATTTTTTTACTCCCTACAGTATAAAATACTTCCCAAGCCCTCTGGGAACAATTTATAGAATAATATAAATATATTATTTATAATATTTTTTTGTAGTAATTTGTAAAGCTTCTTTCAGCATTGCATCTAAATTTTGCTATTGAATACCACATAACTTCTGATAACAAAGTCACAGACACAGATTATTCAGTAAGTCTCATTGAATGAGTTTTGGGGGAAGAGCATCCTCACCTTTGCTAAAGCTCTATTCCTTTTCCAGTTGCAGTTTTTTCTAGATTCTAAACCAATGTTGCTGAAAATTAGGCTAATATCTTCTTCTCCTTCAAAAAAAGCAAAGGAAGTGATTCAAAGTTTTCACTTCACTTCTATTACTCTAAATGTGTCATCACACAAAAACTGTCTGCTGTGGGATTCTGTAGATACACAAGTCTCTGCACAATTCCAGCAAGAAATTTTAGGTATTTATACAAATTATTCTTTCTTGGGCATAAAGATAGCAACCTGTGATCTGAATGGGAAAGCAGGCATAACTCAGTAGTTTTGAATATGTTGTGTTCTGAGAGTCGACCTGAACATGCAAATGATATGATATATGTCCTGTGGACATCTTACAACCTAAGAAGAGACTGAGAAAAAAAGGATTATTCATCTCACAGAGAAAGGATTTATGAGGACTGGGTGGAAACAATAAAGAATCACAGGGAGTCAAGGGAAAAACTTTTCACCCCTCTTTTGTATATCATATCTACAGTGTTATTTGAAATCTGTGGAGATCAATAATGCCTTAAGAAACTGGGAGCTTTAATCATCACCCATGGTTATATGTTGTAGAGGAAACAGCTCGTCTAACAGAGGGTGGCACAGCTTTTAATTTAAAATCACGCAGAAGAAAGGAAGACCTGATTGTTTCCAGATCCAGAACCCACAATTTACTGAGCAGATACATTTTCGCTTTCTCAAGAAAAGGGCCAATGGTACCTACAGGTAAGACTACTGAGGAATCCTACTAGTCGTGCTGACTAGCCTACATTTCCTGGCTAGCTCGATGCATGTAGTTAGTATAAGACTGGCTAGAATGATGTAGTGCTTAATTGTAAGATGAAAAAGAAGACAGGAAAAAAAATCAACTCTTTCATCAAGTACAATCTTGCAATGTGTAAATTTGCTCCCAGGTTGCTGTGAGGCTGAAGCTGCAGGACAGCAGGCTGGAGCACTGCTGAGAAGACACAAATTTCCCAGCAACGAGAAACCTAAAGCAGCTTTTTACACTCACAGCTCTGATGTGGTAATCAGACTGCATATTATTCACTTGCACATCTAAACCCTTTTCCCAAAAAGAACTCCAGGCTCCCTGGTTCTAATATTCTGTGGATCTGGTTGGTTTGTTGTTCAATGGGAAATGCACTCCTGAAATCTAAAGGTCAAAGGGTTTTCTTCAGGTGAAGAAAACTTAAGCTTCCAGGCAGCTTTAGGAGCACCTGTCTTCATTGCTTGATCCAGGAGTATACACTGATGTAGAGCTTGATTTTGCTGAGTACAGGCAGACACGACGAAGTGACAGCCTTCTCAGTTCCACAGGTATCAAATCTATGTCAAGTTCCTGCTCAAAATAACACTCTTCTGCTTTGTGGACACAGCAAGAGCAGGGAAGCTGTCCTTTGAATGAATACTTGCAAATTTCAGACTCTCAGACATATTGCTCATTACAGAGTAAGCACTTTCAGTGCAGGGACTGTCCTGACTTGCACTGACTTGCACTCAGCACATTCTCGAATAGTGCTTAGCCCATAATGATCAATTAAGATGGGATTTTCAAAGCTGCAGAAAGAAACTTGAGCTTACCATTTCTGTTACATCTGTAAAAACCTGAGAATTCAGATCTCTGAGCTAGCTTTGCAAATGTCACCATTAAATTTATAAGTGGTGCCTAAAAAAGGCAAGTGGTAGAATGGGTGCCAAAAATTATGCTTTCACTCTAAGTTAACAAAGTTACTTCTAGAAATTGCCCTCAGTCTTAGATAACCTTAATGCCCTCCTGTTTCTCAAGCAGATCTCAGTAATCATGCAGCACTGAGCCATCAGTGATTCAATCCATGCTGAAATAAACAATGCTGTCTGTGCTGTACAAGCCAAAGGTAGAAGGACACTTCTCCTAAATACCTCAGCCATAGTGACTGAAAGCACTCTGCTTCAGAAGCCACACAAGAACAATATGTATTCTGTGGCAGGGAACAAGAGAAGCCAGATACATTCCAATAAAGAAGTTATTCCAGAGGTTAGTCCATGTAGGAACAGCAGAAGCCAACTCTTATGTATGGTGAGCTTTACATGTACATGTTTGAAGAACTAAGCCCAAGTGGATCATTTGTAATAAAGGATATACTTACCTCATTTCAAAGTGTTATGATTATATGGTTTAGCAGAGTGCACATAAGTCAGTGGCAGAATCAGGAAGAACCCTGTCTTATCTGTGCAGGTATTCCTCCCCTTAAAATTTAGTGTGAAATTAATGAAGTCAACAAAAATTTTGCATAAGATTTCAGGGTTTGGTGTAATCTCGAGACACAGCCTTTCCATTGGTTGTAGTGAATCAGACAGGAGTTCCTCAGCTTGGTGTTTCAAACCTTCATGAAAAGATACTAAAGCCTTTTCATTTAGAGGATGTTCTGTAACTGACACTCTTGGGCTATGACAGCTAATCTCTAGGAGGCAATGAAAGGCTTACCAGAAAATTTGGTTGAGGAAGTATAAGATTTATCTCTACCAACTCTAAGTACTTAAGGCTATAGCAGAACAGCCCTTAGAGAAGAGAGTTTGTAGGCCCCTAGAATTTTCTTCTTCCTAATGACTCTCTGTGCTTCTTGCATGCTATAAAAAACATCCCTTTTTGCATTTCAGCATCTCTATTTCCTTTGATCTGTACACATTTCTCATTGATGCTAATAGAGAATGACACTGATGGGGAATATTTTTGCAACGGGGGAGCATACAATTGTTATTCTGGCTAAAGGAAAAGCAATATGACTTAAGCAGAGTATTTAGAAGGCTTTACTCAAGGCTATGCAATTGAGGCTTTCTCTCTTTTTTTTTTTAATTTTCATTGAGATTATGTCCATATTTTATCCAGGTTATTGTGTTCTTGTAAAATTATACAGCAACCCACTCTAGCACGTTAACAACAAAAGAAATTCTCTAGCTTATTATAAACATCTTTCAAGAAACCAGAAGCACATGTCCTCTGGAAATAATTTTGCTGGTATTTAGGTTATTACAAAAAAATTTCCCAAAACACTAAAACTATTTTGTAATGTTCCCTTATACTCTAGCTTGTTAGCTTAGGTTTTCTAGAATATTCTCCTGATGCCCCAGTACAGTACCTTCCTTGTGTTGCAGAAGTAGTCCAGAAACTCAGCAATCTGTGTCTGTCTTTGCAGTGATTATTACCTAGTAACTATGTGCCATCGGTGAAAAAAGACCTAGTGTAGACGCCAGCTGTGCAATAATTATAGTTGGAAAGAAAAAGGTATTTTATCCTGCAGAGATTTGGCAGGATGACGATAATATGTTTTTTGCCCCAAAGCAGACTGAAAATTTAAAATCTGAGAAATTTTTGAGAATTAAAAAAAATGGGGAGACAAGTTTGCTGAAAATAAATATTGTGTTTCATTTAGATGGATTCGATATGTCTTTTTTTCTGTATTCATTTTTTAATCTTTCTTGAAACTTCTTTTACTTCAATTAGCTTAATTTTCTCACTGAACCAATACTTTAAAAGGAGAAAAAATGTTTTGTTTTTTTTTTTCCTGATAATACTAAATATTTTTTCCTGATAATACTAAAACAAAGTGTAGTAAAAGGAGGCAAGAAGAACAGAAATGGGAAACTGCTGAGTGTCCTGCTTAACTTCTGAATGTCCTTATAGACTGGCTTGCATTTAGTTTATTTTGTCCTTTATTGCACTTTATTGCTAGGCGAGTTTATATTTGTTGGATTACTTTTTGACTTAAAACTAACTCATGTCCATAGATCATGTGTTTTCTGAGGGCTGCTATGTCTCTCCAAGTGCACTCTGAGATGAAATATGAAAGGGAAAAGAGCAACATATGGAAACGGCTGCCAGACTCAAGTCCAGCAGCAAGGCATTAAAACAGGGTTCGCTGTCTGCCTGCAGTGTGTGGATCCTCAGTCATGCTAGGGAAGACAAAGCTGATTTCATTGTTTCAAAAGGCTTTATTCCTGCTCACCTCCAAAGTGTTTGAACCTCGACTGGGGTTGTGCAGCAGGAAGGGAAGAGCCAACAGCTATTTGAGCCCTATCCTTGGAAATATTCCAGAAAGAAGCAGCATCTGGAAACAGATTTACTTCAAGTTCAGCATGTGTTGACGTGCTTTATTGACCTGTAGGAAGAGTCTGAGTGCTTTAACTGGTGAAAGCTTTTCCTAAGAGTGCTGAAGACTAACTAATTACTGATGTGCCTGGGCACAGGATTAACGAGGTGCACACAGCAAAGAGTGGCTGTCACCCCTGGTGCCAAGTGCTCTCATCTGTCTCTTTGTCCTCTTAGCATAGCTTTGGCCAGGCATGATTACCTAAATGGACATAAGCCTTTTGTCACGGCCTTTTAAAACTCTACCTCTTCCTCTACTGAAATCTGACCTGTATGAGCAGAGGCTGGCCGAGGGGCAGTCCCCTGCAGGATCAGCAGAGGAGAGATGAGCTTCATACCAAAGCAGAAAAATTGCCTAGGATATTAGCTGAATTGTTCTGAAGTCAACTGGCATTATGCCCAGGTATCCAGGGTTGTACCTGATAATGCTTAAAAGGGTAGAGGTTATTTACTGACAATTGGTGGGAAGGTTCCCAATTCTAACCCTCACCTGAAAGTGAAACCAGCACATGGCATTCAGGTTATTCCAGTGGCCTAATTTTAGGCACCCACCTTCATCTAAGTTAGAGGGTTAGTCTCTCTGGGCTCTCTCTATTGGCAGAGAAGGAGAAGGGACCACCAAAAAGCAATTCAGAGCAATAGTCTGAATTACTTGGAGCATCAGGCTCCTACTCTAACTCAGCTCTCTATTGACTATACAGGGAGGTGGAGTTAGTTGCTATAAAACTCTGTCTCTCTATTACTGCTGGATTCTTTCCCAGGTACTGCTTTGTTACAAAAGCAGAGAAACATCTCACCATCTATCTGATTTGTCTGGAATATGTCTGCAGGGGTATTTTTCAAAGAGAAACTCATATCTAAGAGAGAATTGAGGGATCATATGAGGGTTTTCTTCCTTAGTATGAGCTATATAAATACATCCTATTCCTGCAATTCAAGTTATTCCTGACTTACACCAGTATAGTGCAGAATCAGACTCTCCATTCATGACTTGAAAAGTGTCAAACGCAGTGTGACCGGTACAGTTATGATTCTGTCATTTTCCAAAGTACAGCTGCCAGAAGCATGTGAGAATCAATGGCAGATTTCATTTAAGAACAGGCTAAATTTGTAGACATGACAACTGCTAGAAAGCTGAAAAACAAAATCCAGTGTAACATAATGCACAAAATGAAAAGAGTCAAGATAATTCATCACTTGAAAAAGTATTACTTAAAAAAAAAAAAACAGACATGTATGATTTTTAAGCTGATTTATAGTATCTGTATCTAGAGTTCTGGCAACATTACTGCATTTGTATTGAGAGAAAAGAATATGCAGAAAATTATGTCATAGAAAATTACTTACCAGGATCAATTTTCTTTGAGGCTTCAAGAGTTTGGGCTTAGGGAAATTATTGGCAATTGGAGCTATGAAAATAAACATTACAGGATCATTACATATTGGTATTGTTCACTGTAATTTTTAGTATATGTATTAGCAATTTATAAATTACAGATTAATAGCAAGTTAGGAGCAAATACATGTACCTACACCAGATATTAACTGTATTTCAGGTAACGTATTTTACAATTAAGCATAATGCTCATGAATTAGAACAATTCTTAAGATTAAAGAATCTGATATGCAGGACATGCTGTTTGTGTGCAAATACTAGAGCAAATATACCCCTTGAGAACTGATCACTTGGGATTTAACCCACAGTAAACCTTCAGATCCTTTCCCTCCTCTCTCCCACTGGCTTGGCAGTGGGAGTACACCCAAGAGTTTGTGAGACTGACCCCAGAGTTGGAAATCCTCTTTGAAAGTGAGGTCCCCAAGGGGCTGGTCTTTATCTGCTCAGCTTGCTTGACTTCCCAAGCGCACCTGCAATTTTAAGACTGCAATGTGCTGCCTTCCCTCAGAATACCCCCAACATGTAACTTCAACTTGCCTAATTTTAATCTTCTCTTTGAGCAGGGTGAATATTGCTACAGAGGTTTCACTCTTTCCTCTGGTTAGTGGGAGCCGAGGCCTCTTTAGACTTAAAAGAGTAGCTTCTCAAAATGGCTAAAGCTGCAGGAAGGTGAGAGCCTGGTCCCAGCACCAGGCACAGGCCATTTCTTCCCCCATTGATGGGAGCGAACACAGGTCACCTCACAGGCAAAGTCAGTGGCAGAGTGCAGGAGTCTTGACATCCCACTCTTTCTTGTCCCTCCATAGTTGTGCTCAGGATTTGAAACACCTCTGCATCTCTGTTATTGTAGGGGATGAGTAGACCTTGCACAGGAGATGGCGAGGAGATAGGCTGATTTAAGAATTTCTTCTCTTTTTTTGTTCAAGAGACCTTTGGTAGCTGAGAAGCTTAGGCTCAGATTTCTTTCACTCTCCAGCCTTTTAGAAAAGTTTACTCCCTGAAAAAGATATCTGTTTCACAGATGACCTTGGAGCCCCCATGAGCAGGGGGAGGCACTCTGAGGCTTGGAGAGAAAAAGGTTTTTGCATTCTTTCATTCCTGGCATGTACACATGTCGTTAGCCAGCACTCTCACTTTGAAAAATAAATTTTTCCTAAGTCCTTCCACTGCCTGGCATTTTTGGGGTACCTGCATTATCTTCCTTTACAGTTATCATACCTTTTGCTGGGATGGCTGGTGGCTGCTCCAGTTTCTCTTTCTCTTTCTTTTTCTTTACCTTCTTAGGCTGTAGAGGAGACATGCTTGTCACACTGGTAACTGTCTCCCCAGAGCTGCAAAGCACCGGCCCATAAGGGAGGGAAAAATGAAGGCAATGGAGGGAAAGACAGTTTGTCCCAGTAAATTCATGCAAACACATCAACTCCCACTTGTGAGAGTCCCTGCCCAATAACCTGGATTGTGATCTGAGTATGTAATGAAAAACCTCTTATGGGGGTTGGAAATGCTCTGGGTCTAACATTTTTTCAGCCATACAGTATGGCTGAGAAACGCAAGAATCTGATTCGTCCTGGCACAGAAAATGCAAACTGTCAGGTTTAAACAAAACTTGTTTCATAGCACTTATTACTTAAAAACGCATATGACCCCACTGCTGCACCCAGGATGAACTTCTACCTGCCTGCCCTCAAGGACCAGAGGCACAGACAGCTTAGGTGACTTGCATAAGTTCTCATGGAAAGTGTACAGCAAAGCAAAATCTTTAGTGCAGATTCTGGGCTAAGACTGACTGAGGGGCCAGCAGGCCAGGAAAACATGTCTTCAGGCAGCTCACAAACACACATTTGCAAAAGCTAGCTTCTTCAAGACGGCCAGTGTGCTCAGGGAATATAAAATGGAGGAACTTTTCCCCAGTCTCTAACTCAGGCATTCTCCAATACATCTATGCTGAAAAAGCACTAGTAGCTACGAGGGAAGAGTACAAGTTATATTGTGAACAGACTCCTATCCAAGAGAGCTTTTGTGTTTGGACTATTACAGTTTAATATCCACTAAGTCTGGATTTTTCACCCTTATCATCTCCCAAAGCCTGAGGCCATAAATTCTGCTTTGAATACTTAGGGCTTGGATATACAGTCAGGTTGCAGCGACTGTCACCGCTTTCAGCTGAGCTGTGGTAACTGACTGTGCAGGGGCTCCCAGCTTGTAGCTAAAGGGAAATAAAATTGTATTGGCTTAACCGGTAATGAAAGAAATCTTAACTTACAGCTGGGGTGGGAGGACAGTGTAAACCAGTTAGTTATGATGACTACGGTGATGGAGGTGATTTGGTAAGCACTTGTTGCTCAGCTACATCTGACCTTGGCCTCACCCTGGGAAAGATTAAGGCAGTATGGTTGTGGGGACCTTTCTGTTCTGCCGGCAAGTTCCACCACACAATGGGATCCAACCAGGGTCTCCATAGTTGTAACACTGACAACACTGATTTCACTGAATTTTAAACCATTTGTCCCAAGTTGCTGTTCCTCTCCAGGTTCTTCTGCATTCTCTTTATATTGATAGAATAAAATATTCAAACTGGACCAAAGACTTTATGAAAGTTAAAATGTCTTAGCTATTGCCCACACAAGAACAACAAAATAACAGACATTACCATTTTAGACAGTTGTAAATCCAAGTGAATGTCATGTCCATTGGTAAAATCACTGTGGATTTACACTTGTAGATTAGAAAAAGACTCTGGTTTGCTGATTTTCCTGAGTTCTATTTCATGTACTAGTGAAAAACATAGGTTTGCTGCCAAACTTTCTAAAAAGTGTTTAAAAAGTAAAATACGTTCACAATTTGTAAATAAATCACACCAGTTATGAAAACTGAGGGCTTCATTGAAACAATTTCAAAGTCTGCCTGCACTATTATGAACTTATCCCACAACAACTATTTGTTTGTATATTAAAATCAAGACATAAAATGGTTTAAAACCAACAGGAAATGAAACTGTCTTGCCCGGCTCCTTTGCCCAAACAGCAAACTGCAAAGAAAGAATACCAAAAGGGGAATGAAAATTATTTTATTTGTTTCAATGTTTTGGAGTTTAGTAGTCCAAGGTCATTAAGGCAGATGTGTAGCTTAAAGATACTATTGTTCTGATACAACTACTTTAAGCACAATATATGAAAAGGCTGAGTGTCAATTCACTGCATTAGTTATTATTCCTGCTTTGCCACTGAAAAAGTGAATTTACAGAGAAATTCATTTGTGAGTTGCACATTTCTTTTAAATGCCAGGGACAGACAGGGTTAAATAATTCTGGGAGATACAATAACTATACTTGCTGTCTTAGAACGGAGCTCCTCAAACCGAACAAGGAGGCTCAGAAAAGACTCCTTGGCCCTGAAACACTGCCTCTTTGTGAGCTTGTCTTGTTCCATTTCTAAAAGGAAAGTTAGTTTTTTATCTCCAGCTCCTCCCCCAGCCTCCTGGCTTCTATTTCAACAGTGTCATGTTGTGCATTTCTTGAAAGATCTAATGAGTTTTTAAAGAGCAAGAAAAATGCAGGAGTTTGGGGGAATAACCTGTTGAAGGTGTCTAATAGTCATGGAACCAGGACAGCAGTTTCCCTGGAGGTCACGGCTGGTCCAAGAGTTGGAAAACTACTACAATTTTGGCTATACTATCCTTATTAGAGTCTAGGATTTGGAACTTTTCCTGTTGTCATCAAAATCAGCTACTTCCTTGTGTCAAAGGTCTCCTGGGGGATAACAAAAAATTCAATTGAGTGAACTGGAAGCTGCTTAGATATTTTCCAGATAGGGGAGCTGTGTGAGAAGGTGTCAGGACTTGCTTCCGGTTCAGTCTAGCAGAATTTGCTCCTATGTTGTTAAGATTGACACTATGGTACTACGGCACCATGGCACTGATGTAAGAATCAAGGTGTCAAGATGGACAGCTTTCTGAGGCAAGCACTTTATTCAACTCAAATTATTTGTCTCCAGAAGCACAGTCACTGAAGGACTAGAGTTCAGGCCAAAACAAATATAAAGTACAGAAAAAAAATAGTCCTGTTTTCAAAGCTACACCTCCTGGGAGTTTCTGGATTTGAAAACTGACAAAACGATTGAATAACAAGGAAAATAATAATGAGAGTATTTAAAGAAAGCACCAGAAAATGGAATTAGGTGGTTTGGAAAACCAAAAATAACTGTACTTTTTTATTTAGATAGTTATTTTTAAAATGTGGTAAAGAAATGGGTTTTGGTTGACTCAGTTTTTTTTTTCCTTAGTTTGTTATTGGTCAAGTAGCAATCCAAAACCTAACATTTGCTTTGTTCTACTCAGGAAATCTGGATTTAATTTTCTTTTCTACCATGGCCATTTTGTGAGACCTGGGACAAATCACTTAGCCTGTTGTGCTTCAGATTCCAATTAAAAGTAAAAACACCATTCTGATGTCAAGACATAAAATATTTTAAGATGCTTAGGTATTACTGTAGTGGGATTACAGACATTTCTTAGACACTAGACTATTAATGTAATTTTGAAACTGGATTCTGCTCTGTGTTTGAAATATCACTAAGGGAGTTGAAGCCGAGCCTTTCTAATCAAGGCTGAATTTTCCACAGCATAGTAATTTTAAATGGCAAGAATCTCATGCAAATTAGTTAATCAGTTTGGCCTAATAGGTATTTAGACACTGAGTTTTGGGTCTAAATGTGTTGGATTAAGTTCCAAGACAAGGAATGTGCACATGAAGAGCAATGAGTTCAAAGGAATTAATGGTTTGTGTTTTGAGCAAGGCATGAAAAATTCATGTACCATGTATGAAACATAACAAAAGTGATTATACATTTTCGTAGCTATTTCATTTTAAAGACCTGAAGTCAATGCACTTTAGCCATGCATTTGCGTGATTGAGGATTTCTTTAGCATAACTTGTCACAATGAAATGCATGAAACTGTATTTTCATCCATACAGAGTCATGCATTTCTTTCACTTCTGGAGATTCTGTTTTATGGTGAAGAAATCACATTGGCTTGTTTTCTCCCTGCTATTTAGCCCCCTGAGTTTAGTGTTTGCACTAGTATCACTGATTTATCATCTATTCCCACAGAGGCAGATTTTGTAGTACAAGACTTTTTTATCTGACTGCCGTGCTTCATTTTTGCAGTTGGGTCTCATTTTTCTTCCCTTTTTGCATTCTCTGCCAATCTACTTTGAGTTCCTTCCCCTTCCGATTCTTTTATTTTTGTTTGTTTTTATAATTCCAACTTTGTCCCATCAGCTAATAAAGAAGGAGGAAAGAGAAAACATCTAGGGAAAAAATGAAACTGCTGAGCTGTCTCTGTAAATTTTTGGTGTGGTGCAATGGCTGGTCAGGGTCACAGAACAAAGATCTTTCCATGAATAACATGAAAGTTTCAGTTTGTACTGGCCTCTTCTGAACTCTGTGCTGCTTTGCTGTGATTTCACTTCCATCTGACTGTGCGTTAGATTGAATACAGTGATAATCCCATGATAATGCACTAAAAATCACATTGTTGGAGGATCTAGGGTGTGTTATACTTGGCATTGAATCCTGTAGTATCTAAAGATACTATGAGAAACTATGTGATACCAAGATATACTGGGTTTAAACTACAAGACCAGAAACACATGGTTTATGTCACTGAAAACTGGGAAACAGCTGTGCTTCTGTGTTGTTATGAGACATTCCGCTTTCATCTTTTTTGTTTGTAAAATACTTGTCATATTTTTTACTGCAGTTCCACCACAATATATATCTCAGGAAAATCATACAATAGAAATCAGTTTTATAGCACCACACTATCAAAAATATTTGACAGCCAGTGGTATTTAAAGGGACAGTGATTAATAACTGCAGCAGAAATAGAACTTTTCCCATCACTTGGAATCTTCAGCTGGGAATACACTGTGGGCCTTGAAAATCTGCTTTTTACCCCACTCCCTGTTCCTGGGTATGGGAATCACTGAGTAGCATTGGGATTTGTTCTATGTACATGGATGGTGTAAGCCATTACCATCTGGTGACGTGTTTGGTAACCCTAGAAAGCTACACAGGATGAAAGTAGGCTTCTTCAGCAAGCAAATTAGAGCATTGAGGAGACGCTTGTCACCTTTAGGACCCAGAGCTAGCTCAGGAAGAGCTCCCATTTCATGCACAGCAGGCACATTCAGAAGACATGGACTTGGGACTCTTTATCTTTCTGTAAACATTTTGGAAAACATTATTCATCTTCTTCAGCATACACAGCAAAACAAAACCAGAACTGGTGCCTTGGGTCATAGTAAAGAGATGTATAATCTCCTACCTGTTCTGAGGGCATTTCACCAGGTAATGCTTCACTGTTAAAGAAAAGAAAAACAGAAAGAAATTGTGGCTTCACACCAATACAGTTTATGAGTTACAAATGGGCACTACACATAGACCTGTGTTGCTAAGACTGTGGAGTTGCCAGGTTGTTACACTGGGAGAGCTACTGATCGTCATCACACGTTATATTGTGCATTAAAATGTAGTCTGACTCAAAAACAATAGTCAGGGTTAGGAGAGGGGAATGTATCAAACAACAACAAAAATCTGCTGTAGAAGTGCTGGGCAACACACATTCCAGTGGTCAGCCCAGCCAAAAGACAGCTTGCTAAGGAAAAGCACAGCAGGCCAGTAATTTTACTTTGAAGACTTTTATTTCCCTTGTGGTGCCTGTATTTATTTCCAGAAGCCTGAAATAAACCATTCACCCACAGGAGCCACTGCTGTTCCTAATGTAAGTTAGATTGTGGCTGCAGGCATAAAGGGATTGCCTCCTGGGATCAGATCAGAGGTCCAGTCCAGCCACTATCCTGTCTTTGACAGCTGTGTGTGTGAGCTGTGTAAATCCTTCTACTTTATATTCCTTTGAGTCAGTAGTCCTGAGCAAGGGCAGCTGCCCCCTCTGCAGCCTTTTAGGAGCCAGGGTTATTAAGATGCTCTTCTGTGGCTTTGTGGCTTCTATGCTTCTCTCAGAGTACAGACTCCGGCTCTTCTCGTCAACCTACCGCCAACTTATTCCTCAGAAGAATGAGAGGGTGCACCCCTGGGCCATGATGTGAAGTTGAATACAGCATAGACACTCCCCTCCCTTCCTGTTCTCTGTTCTTTAAAGGACCATGAAATCCAGACAACTGTGCACTCATGTGACTATGCCCCTCTCTATATGAAAGGAAAGCTTTCATATTTGGTCTTACCTAAATCCTCCCATTCCACGGAGCTCCTAGGGGGTTCATTTTGCTCCTAAGGATAGGGGAGTTGAGAGCATTGGGTGCTGGGGCTAACACAGGGGCCATGTCTAAGCCAGGCAAGGCAGTGCTTCCATTTACCCGTCAGGCCTTTTTTAAATGTACAGAACAGTAGGCCTGACCCTTCATGAGTAAGGGGATGCTCATGTATAGTGTGACACACTTTTGAGCATCTCTAAGTATATGTTATTTTGTTTTGCCCTGCAGTAAATACTCCAATCCTTTGAACCAGGAATTTGGAAGAGCAATCAGTCCTGTAACAAATGGGCGAAGGCTTGTATCAGAACCACAGAGGGACTGCCAGCTGCCACCATTGCTGCTTCCCACAGTATCCCAAAGCTCCCTGTGCTATGGGCCAGCCCCAGACAAAGTGCCAACCTAGTCAAACTGAGACAGCTCCTTTGATGAGGAACTGGGTTCAGTGTTACCATTCTCATGCCAGAGCCCTGAGATGAGCCAGGATGGCTTGGGTTTCACAGAGAGACACTCCAGAGGGATCATAGAATCATTTAGGTTTAAATGATACGATGTTAGAGGCAAAGGACCTCTAAGATCACTGAGTAGAGCCATTGCCCTAAGAATGCCAAGTCAATCACTGAACCATGTCCCAAAGTGTTACATCTACATGTCTTTTCAATGCCTCCAGAGATGTCAACCACTCTCCAGCTTCATTTTTGTCAAATTCCAACTTTTAGTTCAGGTATGAGTTCCATTTTGTTCCAGATCAGGCCGGGCTCTTCTTGTAGAGGGTTGGGCAGTTTTCCTTCCCTCTTCTCCCTGTCCTTACTTGGGTGCCTCGACTCCCTCTGCGTGGGGGTGGAGCGGGACAGGGCTCATTATCCTCCCTGTGATGTTTGGGCTGAGGAACTAGGGAGGGGAAGCTGGAGTGGTGGGAGAGTGGAGGAAAGCTGTTGGGTGTCTCTGTGGCAGGAGTGGGATAACTGGAGAGGTTCAGAGAGAAGCCCTGATGGACATTTGCCCAGTAAGTGAAGTAAGGAGACACTTTTGATTGTCCTGGGCCCCTGACCTGGTCTCAAAGGGAAGCACAGAGTGAGGCTTCTTGTTTAGGACCACTAAAGAGGAAGATGATGAGGCAACCACCTCACTGCAGGTGGAAGAAGGCTGTTCCTGGAGCCTGCTGAGAGGCTTGGGGTTATGCAGAGGGAGCTTTGCTTTGCTGACACTGTCTTTTCTCATTTTCTCAGGGAAGGATGGGCTTCACGATTTCACTGCAGGGTCTTTTCACATGAATCCTTGCACCTGTCTAGCCCTGCCTAGATTGGAGGTACAGAGAGGTACAGTGGAGAGGAGATAAGAAAATATTTTTTGAGAATATTGCCTTATACTAACAGAAAGAATATGAGAGCACTGCTGTTGGCTGACAGGGTGGTTATCTAGTGGTCAGACTGTAAACCCTGGAAGGTGCTTCTTGAGGTGGTAGAGGAGCTGTGAGGGAGGAGGGGGCTCTCTGTGCTCTCCCATGCCCATCTGCTGAGTGGAAACAGCACCTCTCAGGAAAGTGTTGCTCTGTGGGTCAGAAGTTCAGGGCTGAGCTTGCTGCCGTGTCCCAGAGGCTGTGGGGAGAAAAAGCAATGTGGGGCTGGTGGAGACTGTGTCCATCACTGACGCTTCTTTCACTGCTGCTTCAGAAATTTTAATACCCTGATGCTTGATTGGGTGCTGAGCCAACTAATGTGGCTCTAGAAAACACTCTGATCAGATCATCCCAGCTGAACAATTTGCCTGAAAATCTTATAATTGTGTATGACTGGCTGTCTGCTAAGCTTTATTCTCAAATATTTTCATTGAATCCCTAAGTTTAATGCTGCCAGTGTTTACTGTATAATATTCAACACCTAAACAAAAATTTGGTGAAGCCTGCAATTATTCAGATATTAGGGTAGCAAAAAAGGGTTTAGCAGCTCAGAAAAAATTACTTTTTCTCTGTTGTATATGCTTATTCTATATTGTACATTGCTTCTATGTCTTGGTTCAGTATAAAGAGACTTTTCCTTCAAACTGCTTGTATGTCTACACTAGTGTAAACAGACAAAAACAGAAGCAAATTCTAACCCAAGAATTGGGTCTGCTCATGATTAACTGGGATGCATCAGTCTAGTACTTGTGGCTTCAGAGTGACTCACCATGACCAACATGCTTAAATGTGGGTATTCCCTTGGCACAAAACCTTTGTCATCACTTAACAGGGTAGGAAGAATAACATCGATCTCACTCCTTCCTCTTGGCAAGCAAAGTTGTTTGGTTCAGTTAGAATCAGTTACCCTACTAAGCACACTACCAGGAAGTTACTCTACTAAGCACACACCACAGCCTGAAATGTGCTTGTGGTCAGGAAAGGGGCTTCTCCATACATCTATTTTTGGTTTACATGTCTTCTCATTTGTGTTTCTGAGTCCCTCATTCCTTTGTGGTATGTGTGTAGTGCTGCAGAAGCACCAAAGTCGTGATTCTCTCCCGTCATTAACATGACAAATCACTAACCAAGCTCCTTCTGAAACCTTCTCTTCAGAGGTGGTCCTTATGCTCTCCTCTAACATGGTGGCTGCTAAGCATGCTGCTATCTCATCCTTGCAGCTTGTGTGAGGTCTCCAAATAACCCACTGTTAAACTGAAATGAAAGTAGAGCCTGCACTGGTGACTCCATTTTGTTTAGCAATTTTATTTACAACAGTATTGCTTCGATCCAGATGCAGCCTCTTTGAGAAATCCTCTCTGAGGAAGAGAATGAAAGAGTAATCCTTGATCTTGAAAGATTACTATGAAAAGGCAGATTTGAATGTTGAAATGATGCTTTAGTTTCAAAAAATGCTACAAATGAGTGAGTGCTAATAAAACCCCTCATATTCCCAAGAATATTGACAGCTCCTCAGGAAAGGAAAATGAAACAGAATAGAGTAAGACTGCTTTGAAACCCCTCTGCAGAAATGTGCCCCTTCAAAATGTTAGATTCTGGTCAGAATGCAATTTAATGATATAGCACTTGGTCTCCTTTGAAAGAAGTTCCAACAACCTTCAACTTATGTTTGTGCAAAGGTGAAAGATTTTCGAAAAGTCCAAAGCAAATTTAAAGTGAAATACCTATTAAAAGGGAGGAAAATGCCTTTGTTCTAGTTTGGCTGGCAGAATTCTTTTTTCTACTGATTTTTTTTTTTTTTAAATTACAGTCAAGGCAAGGAAATATTTATTTTTCCTGCTTCTTCTACATTCTCTTCTTCCCTCTCCTTATCCCCACTTTTTGATAAGGGCTTTGCAGTCAGCAAGAATGACATTTCACTCACCCGTGGATCTCCTCTTGTTCAGAAATGTCTGACAGAGAATGACAAGTGTAAAAAGGAGGACACTAATGATTCCTATGGAACACACAAACACTGCATACACATACAGATCTGAAAAACAAGCACAGATGATGGTCAGTGTTGCAGCTGTATTCTTCATAGAAAAAAATTACATCTAAAAGATCTAAATAGGCTCTGGCCCTAAAGGTGTAGGGTTACAGCTCAGAAGTAATTTAGACCTCTTGAAACTTTCCTATAGTATCCTGCTCACTTTAAAATTTGGTTGAAGTTTCTATAAATGCAAATAGGTGCAACTACACCTATGAGGTCTGACTTTCAGGAACAAGCAGAAGAGTGCCCAAAACCAAAGGACTTCAGCTGGATTATTTCCCAGTTCAAAGAGCTTTACTCTTTTTTTTTTTTTTTTAATGACATTACAAAAACAAAACAAAGACCCACAGAATAAAACAAGAAAAGTGGCAGTATTGGAGTGCTGAGTGGTTGGGGAAGACGGAAGAAAATCTGCAGTTGTTTTTTCTCCTGGCAGCACTGGATTGAAATTTTGTATGAGATTTTTTTTTCTTTTTCAAACTATTGCCTTAGTCTCCCTTCACAGCTTTCATTCAGGTGCTGTAACACATTCTCAGTGGAGCTGAGTTGTACCACAGCAGGTCAAGATGGAGCGTTTTGTTCAAAAGGAGAAGAAAACTTTAATGACTTATTTCTGCTTTTACTAGAACTCCAAATAGAGTACTTTAAGGATGCTCTGCCCACTAATGTCTTGAAATGTCCTTAGGGGGGAATATTGGCTTCTTTCCTGCTTCACAGAGAGGAAACTAAACCTCAGAGGTCAAGTGTTTGTGTAGAAAATAGCATTGCTGGAACTGGACCCCTGACCTGCAGTTCTGTGCTTCATTCTCCTTACCCAGTGCAGCAATACAGTTTATAAATTATGGTTTAAAGAGCAAGACTCCCCACAGAATTAGGGCCATCCTGTAAGCGAGCATTCCTGCCTGGCAGGAAGCACAGCAGCTACAAGTGCTGTGCTGGCACTTGAGTAGCCCTCCAGATTGGGGGGAGGAGGAGGGAATCCTAACTGCGTGCAAATTCTGGATTACGGTCTCCTGGAACAGTTGTCCACTAATCTAAACAGAAAATACTGCTTGCCTTGAAACTCAAGAGAACTTCAAGTTGCTCTTGCAGTGCAAAGCATGTTTACTGAGCAGTTTCTAAAGCCAGTAGGAGTGTAGAGTGCTTGGTACCTCTGCAGACATGCTCAACACCTTCCTGAATAAGGGTCTGCATTTGCATCACATGATTAGCCAGACATAGATTGCTGACCCTAAGATCAGTTCAGTCGGTTAGAGCATGGTGCTAATAACTCTAGGGTTGTGGGTTTCATCCCTGTATGGGCCATTCACTTGAGTTAGACACAATGATCCTTGTGGATTCCTTCCAGCTTGGAATATTCTGCGAAATTCCCAATGACTATAACAGAAACATGAGAAACTGAAGCTGGACTCTTCCATTTTCTTCTGTCCAGCACACCTTGTACTTTGTGGGATGATTTTTCAGGCAAGGCCTGGGTTTGCACAGGAACTAGCAAAATCGATCCTGATTTGGGGCACTTGAGTTGTCCTGTAGCACTGGACAAAACTAACATTGTGTATAGAAGCAGTAGCAGTTAGATGTATCCTTACCTTCAAAAAACTTCCAAGCTTCATGGCTTTTCTTGAAAACGGGTTGATCAGAAGTTGTTGATGAAATCACTGAAAGAA
Organism: Calyptomena viridis; assembly: GCA_013390005.1. Classification (NCBI taxonomy): domain Eukaryota; kingdom Metazoa; phylum Chordata; class Aves; order Passeriformes; family Eurylaimidae; genus Calyptomena; species Calyptomena viridis. The sequence goes on from WEIV01023713.1 coordinate 49,378, forward strand.
ACAAAGACATGACAAGAACTGAAAAATTGTGTGGCATAAAAAGTTTAGACCTCTTGAAGTAAACGTATTCTGCTTTAGACTTCAGTGCATCAAGATCTTGCTTTATCTCACAGGATAATTAGCTTTCAATGAAACATTTCATTTACACAATAGCATTATAAAAATGTCTTCTAGCAAATCTCATATGGCTTGGCATACCCCACAAATGCCATATGGCTTGAGACTGCTTCCCTGTTCTCTTCTTATTCTGGGCAAAATGCAATACCTGGTTCTTCAATTGAAAGTTAAACGCAGTGAAGAACAGGAAGAGAGTAGAAACATGCTTTAGAGGAGCCTAGGCCTTGGAAGAGGGTGGTCATGTGCTTATAAGTTCTGTAAAGGCTTTGTGGGGATGGTTTGAGTACCCCAAGAGAAAAGCTGCCATTAATGTTTTATGTTACATAATGTAGCTGGTTTTATTCTATGTGTTTCTGTTACCCAGACCTTGTATCTCTAGGGTTGCAGTTTGTATTTCTGGACCTACTAGGCTACTTCTAAGAGAGAAGATGAAAAACTTAGGCTCAAGAGAATGAGAATTTATAGTTATACGTAAGAAGCTTTAACACTGTAGTGTATTTCTTAGAGGTTAAGTTAAAAAAATAATAGGAAGAACTTTACAGAAGGACACAGATCTGAAGACTTCCTGAGAACTGACTTGTATCCAGCCACATCAGGCACAGCTCTTTTAAAAAACATGGGGAAGTTGTTCCAGCAATGCTTGGCACTGAAGTAAACTCTGCTAACACGCAGATGACACAAAGCTGAGAGGAGTGGCTGGTACCCCAGAGTGCTGTGCAGCCCTTCAGAAGGGTCTTGACAGGTCCTCCACCATCTGAAATTCAACGAAGGCAAATATAGGGTCCTGCACCTGGGGAACAATAACCCAATGCACTAGTACAGTCCTGTGTCCAGTTCTGGGCTCCTCAATACTAGAGAGACATGGAGATCCTGGAGCAGGTCCAGTGGAAGGCGACAAGGATGATTAAGGGACTGGAACACCTCTCTTATGAGGAAGGGCTGAGAGAGCTGGGCTTTTTCAGCTTCAAGAAGAGAGAGCATAGAGGGGACCTCATCAGTGTCTATAAATACCTGAAGGAAGAGTGTCAAGGGTGGAGCCAGGCTCTTCTCAGTGGTGCAACAGGACAAGAGGCAATGGGCAGAAATTGATGCACAAGTTCCACCTGAATATGAGGAGAAACTTCTTTACTGTGCTGGTGACGGTGCACCAGAACAGATTGCCCAAAGAGGTTGTGGAGTCTCCCTCACAGGAGATATTAAGGCTGGACACAATCCTGTGCAATGTGCTCTAGGATGACCTTTCTTGAGCAGTGAGTTTGCACCAGATGGATCTTGTTCAACTTGCCTTCCTTCCAAAGCTCTTGTGGCTGTTCCTTAGCAAGTCAAACTGCCCTGCAATTCCTACAACTGCACCCAAGTAACACATTGAAAAACCCAAAGTGAGAGCACTGCTCATGAGTTCATTTTCTTCTTACTTTCCTCAAAAGTTGGCTTCTATGCTATGCCTTTTAAAGATACATGAATATGATACCTGTCTACCTGAAAAAAACCCTACCCATGCATGCACGGACTTTTTGAAACATGTCCAAATGCTTACTTAAGCTTTAAAGCAGAACGTATCTACTTACCCTCAGCATCCTTGGCTCAGATGTAGGAACAGACTGGGCTGAACATCTTATGCATACTGCTCTGTCACTGCTGTATCAATGGCCATTGACTGCTGAGTGCAGAACAGTTGAAGTACACAGCCAGCGTAATTCCCCTGACTATGGGTTGGAGTTTTTTTCCTGAGAAGAACGACTGCATGCCCTCAAGTTGTACCAGCTCACCCTTATAACCTAGAAAAAGACTTGACTAAATGACTACATCCTAACTCAACTAAGAGGGAAAATACCTGCCAAGTTTGCATAGAATTGTCCCCTCTGTTTCAGAAGGAGGATGGATGACTGTCAGTATCATAACAGCTGTACAGCCTAGCACTAGAATCCAAATGCTCTGACTGCTGGATCACTGTTCAAAACCCTCTCTGCTTTTCTCAGCCAAATTGTTTATGCATGCTGATATTTTTTATGACATCAGATTAGATGATGTCACTTATGTTAATCCATGATTTTCCTTCCACTAGAAATCACTGTAATGGAATAGGAGTGTTGTGATGTCCTCCAGATTGCCAGTGAGGTCTGAGCCTCCCAAGAGTTTCATGTGGCAAAACATTAGAACAAGTATCTTACTGGAAAGGGAATTCATTAAGGAGTGCCCTGCAGGGATGTGAGGTATGGGGCTAACTCAATGGATATAGAACTTTTAGGACTAATGAAATCTTCCATTCAGTTGTGATGGGAAACTCATCCTGAGTATTTCAACAAATCTATTAATTTTTTACATAAAAGCACCACATGTAGATTTTTTGGCAAATACTTCAGAATAACTTCCCTGGAAAAAAGGGGTTTTATTTATTTTGGGAAAAATTAATCTTGCATTCCTGTATCTTGCAAGATTTTTACTGCTAGAAAAGGCCACATGTAACTAATATTTAATAGAACTCAGACTTCCTTCTGTGGGAAATTGAGAAATTCTGACACACGAACTCCCCAACAAAACAGATTGTTGTGATCATCTCTACTTGTTTTTGTTGTCCATGCCAGTAAGATTATAGTTGGACTGCCTAATTTTCTATGTTTGTCCCCCCAGGAGAAGAAGTCTCTTCTCTTGGATTGCAAACCATTTGGAACATGTATTGTTCTTCCCAAGAGATGTGCAGTACCCTGAAGGACTACCTGACTGTAAATGATGGTTTGGAGGTGCTGCATCTTGTTCTGAGAAGAATACTGACTTTTTCAAGTTTTCTGATACAAAGGGAGTGGGAGAACATTTTTCCAATGTCTCCTTTTTTTAAATCTTTTTTTTTTCTCAAATAAACTCTTTTCCGGTGTATTCTGTACTATAATGAAGACCACTAACTTGGTTTTAGGATAACATTGACTACACAAGTCCAGGAAAGGAGAACATGCCTTTGATAAGAAGCTTAGAGAGGAGATATTGCATGGGCAAAGTAGGAGACACTTCTTGGCAACATCAGGACATGGATTTTGCCTGGTTTTACTAAGAAGATCTAACAGTAGCCTTTTTGTAAATCCTATTTGATGTCTTTTATTCACTACATCTAAAGGGGCAAACTGCAACAGTTCAAATTTCAGCTGGATCTTCTGAAAACACTGTTAAGTTGCTGTAGTTGACATGAGTGCAGGAACAGAAGACTGTAAGGACTCCATCTTCATCAATGAGTCTTCTTTTCTGAAGAAATGTATTCTGCCCCTAAAGTAGGAGTCAGATATGTAGCTAAATTTTAACTGCCATCATTAGACATTAAGGAACAGTAGCTTGTAACTGAATCGTTTTTCCACATCTCCAATATGTGTATGTTGCAACAAAACATATTTGCAACTTCCTAATGGCATACACAAATTTGCATGTGCAAACTTGCTGGCAAATAAAAAAAATCTCTATCTATCTATAAAGACACTACAGATCCAGCCATCAGCTTGCTTCAAGAGTAAGCTGCATTTTCAAGAATGCAAGAAAGTTGAATTTTCAAGAATGACCCTTTTCTTTTCTTTCTGGAAATTTGTCTTGCACAGTGACCTCCTTTTCCTACATAACAAAAAAAAAAGAGGACTATGCTATTTCTGCTTGATGTGCAAAGTTTTAAGAAATTTGCATGTTGCTTTAGTATAAAGATACTATTTTGGTAGACACATTAACTGGAACAAAATGTTAGGCAACACAGCAGTTATGATGTGTTGGAACACTGTTACCTTATTTGTTAAAGCACAAGCAGTACAATTTAAGTATCCAAAAGCTTCAGACAATTTGTATGCTCCTTTTGTTGCATCCTGGATCTAACTGTAATATAAGTAAGTCCCTTTGCAATAAAAAAAGTATAACTGATCATAACATAAAATATAAAATGTATTTGGAATAAAATGTCCTTGAAAAGCCCAAGGGTTATCATTGGGAAAACTGTGAACTTTATCACTACTTGGAAAAGACTTGCCTTCCCTCCCAAGTGTAGCAAGTTCTGTACACTCACAGTGCATTAGCAGAATGCTGGTGAAGGCGGTCCTTTGTTTCCAGTAAAGTGTCTTTAAACAGTAAAACAGTTGCTATGGCACTTAACGTCTCTTTCTGGTATCTTCTGGTATCTTTAATCTGGATTTAAAATTAGAGTAAATGCCCTTTCGAGGGGCCAGGGTGGCTGTGGTGTTTGCCTCAGATCCCCACGGCATAAGATGTTGGTATGTTTAATCTACAGGTTGGCCAGCCTTCTCCCTTGTATCAGGTTTCCTGCTCTGCTTTGGGTCACGTTTGAGGCAGAGAGAAGTAATACAGCTGAGTAAACTGTGAAAATGATGAAGTCATGAGTCTCAAATCCTTACCCTGATTATGTATTCATAATTCATACTAGAAATCAGGGGAAAAATATTATTTAAGGACTGGACTGAAAAGTTACAAATTTCCTTCTTTTCAATACCAATCTGAACCTCACACTTAAGCTATGAAGAGCAATGAGAGGTTTCTATGTTAGAATTAGCAATGGCCTGAGAAGCTATGAAAGACACAGAGTAACTTTTTGTGAGGGGGGGTATGACGGGTAGTATAACAATATTTTAGAATGGTTTTTCTTCTACTGCCACTTACTCGGAACATGCCATTCCCTTTCCAAGCACTCCTGACAAATTCACGTTTCACTATAAGCATTTAATTCCATCATTCAGTGAATGAGAAAACACTCTTAGCTGCTTTCTGGCACTATCTTTAGAGTTGTCCCTGTGGGAAATCAACTTTTCTGTTTATAAAGCCACAAGTGAGGGCTAGTTTGACAGCTAGCACTAATGGCATGGAGTTTGTTCTCTAAATCTCTGAAAGTGTAGATGTGGTGGCATAAGATTCCAGCTGACCCCTCCCAAAGAGATGGCTCATTTTCAACTTGGTTCACATCTGTCACTCACAGTTGGTCATTCTATCTGAAGTTCAGTACTAACAGGCTGGTCACTGCTTTTCTAGCTTTGCTTTCTGGCTACAAGTGGTATAAACAATAGTTCAGAAGTGATACTAGAAGTGCTACTTACCAACTGCTGCTAGACTAGAACTAAGAGCAAGGGAAACACCAAGAGAAAGGTAAAACATAGATCTAAAATATAATGCTTCTATTACTAACAGACCCACTGCATAAGTTGATTTCTCTCCTGCTTCTGTCTCTTTGCATTTATATAACAATGGCATTTGTTTATTCCCAAGAGCAAAGATCTTGTATTAAGTTTGGTTGGGATGTAGTTAATTTTCTCCATAGTAGCCCTCATAGTGCTGTGCTTTGTATTAGTAGCTAGAAAGGTGTTGAAAGGTGGTGAAAACACACTAGGTTTTGGAGCACAGTATCAGTGCTGTCTCTCCAACCTTTCCACCTCACTGGTAGGTGGGCAAGATCTTGTGAGGGGACAGAACCAGGACAGCTGACCCAACCTGACCGAAGGGATATTCCCTACCACCTGATGTCTGTTCAGCAATAAAAGCTAAGGGAAGAGAGGAGGGAGGAGAGAGGGCAGTCATTATTACACTATTGGTCTTATATAGGAACTGCTATGGATGCTCAAACCCTGTTTCCTGGGAAGTTGCTGGACTTCACCTGCTGATGGGAAATACAGAATAAATCTTTTGTTTTTCTTTGCTTCTGTGCATGGTCTTTGCTTTTGCTTTATTAAACTGCTTTTCTTTTGGCTCAACAGTGGTTTTTTCCATCCTATTTTCTCTCCTTCCTGTCCTGATGAGAAGGGGAGTCATAAAGCAGCTTGGTGGGCACCTGGTGTCCAGCCAAGATCAACCCACCACAGACCTGTAGCTGAATGGAAAGGAGTTTTAATTACTGCTGTTCTGATAAAAAACAATGGAAATTGACTATCTTCTACAAATCTACCAACCTTCTCACTTCTTTACATTTTATTATGGGCTGAATAATATTTAAATTGTAATGTGTAAGTAAAGAAGTTGATTATTAGGTTTTCTTTTCATATCCAAAGTTTGAATGTCTTATGGATGAAGTTGCAAGAAAAAAAAAGGCATCATGGGACAAGAAAAAATTATAGACTTAAAATCAGGAGTTTCTACCTCTTATTTCAGTAGCTGCTGTGCCATTTGACCATGCTGTCCACTTATTCCTGTGTTTGCCAATTTCCTGGACTTTGCATATATAACGTCCTTGATCTGTTTGCTGGAGGCTTAAAATAAGAAATTTGTACATAGTTCCATGCTTCTCTTTAAGAAGATGAAGTCTTTGCCTGTGAAAATGATGAGTATAATTTCCATAATACTGGACAGACCCAAACTTTGTCATTTTGATCATCAGATGCTCCTGGGTAGGTGATGCAGCAAAGACCCACCGCACAGCCAGCAAATTGTCTGTCTTTCTCTTTTGAGAAATGTGGCAGTAAAGGGTAGCATTATCTCCCTCAAAGTATCGCACTGTTGGACCAGGAGAGACCGTCACATTTAAAGCCTCACAAACATCTGTAAAGAAAATAAAAGATGGTGAGAATCCTCCATACTGGCACAATAGTACCATAGTCTCTCTCAGCATGTAAACCTATAGCAGGTAAACTGATGGCATCTGTTTAGCGTGCAGCAATTTAATGAGCTTGTAGGACCTGACATCATCTGCCTCTCCGTGAATGTTAAAGATGGTATGAGGGCCTCCTTCAGTGAGTCTGCTCTAGTATTCTTGCTGTCTCTAATCAGTAACATAGGGCTGACGTGGAGACCTTGCTGTTGTCATAGGACCAACTTCATGTAATCTTTCGTCAGTCTGAAGAAATGTTAGTCTAAAACTAGCTTGAAGCGAGAGCCAAGAATGTCTTTTGGAAAGCTGTTCCATGACCAGCTCTTCCGACAACTTGCATCCTTCTTAGTTAGGACTTCTGGGCTAAATCACAGGCTGGTTTGGAAGGGACCCACAAGGATGGTTTCAATTGCCAGTTTATGCTCATTTGTTCCTGTGCCAACTTTAAGTTGAAATACTGTTTTCTTCTCTCAGCTTGCTTCCTGACTCCATATAGAAAGCAGTTATCTGTTGTCTTAGTCTTTGCTTTGATGAGCTAAAGAAGGCAAGCTCTGTTAGTCTCCTCTAGTAAAGTAGTGTCTTCCCTTCCCTATTCACCTTAACGGCCCTTCTCTGCATTAGTTACAGTTTCAATTTTGGGTTTGGTCATAATTATTTTAAATTTTTTTAATGTAATTTACTGCAATTATAGACAGTGTCTGGAAACAAATTTTCTAATGTCCTGTTGAATAGGTACTGAACAGTGCTTCTCAAATTTTGCCTGCTGTATCCCAGAATTATGTTGTTCTTTTTCATTACACTTTTACATGTGACTATACATCAGTTTATAAATAAATAGCATACTTGGATATTTTCCCTTGACATTTGTGGTTCATTTCCTGGTGTATCAAAGAAATCCCTACTCATCCTCAAGCATGTGACTTTGCTTTACTAACTTCTGCTCCACTTCTGTTACCCCATTCTCAGTTTTTCCTACATGCTATCTCCATCTTACGCTGATTTGACATGCAATGTGCATGCTTCCATCTACTTCTTTTAGACACCATGTGTGCAAACCTTACATCATGCGGCTTTCTAGATAATCAGTGAAACACCACTGAACTCCCCATATGCTACAGTTCCACATGTTCTCTGTTTTAAGAAATATTCTCCTGGTCACCAGCAAATGGTCATTCAGACCTGGGCTAAATCTGTCAGATTAGTCCTTCTTATTACAAATTCAGTTAATCTGACATTATTTGCATGACAAAATATGACATAAGATCACACACACTGGGATAAATCATTATTCTATTGTTCCATTGATTTCTGATTCTTGCCATTAATGTTCTCCATCATGAACTTAGACCAGTTGTTTGTCTCTCTGCTTTACTTCTAAGAACAGCCAGTATAAGTGAAGGTTGAAAGAAAAGTCCACAGATGTTCATTAGAGGAAGATTTTCCTTTCTTGACCTAACTGATTTTTACTGGACTGATTTTCTGAGGCATGGGAATCAATACTCATTTTATTTCCCTCCTAGTGTACATTAAGAATGTCCTTATTAGTCATATCAGAGACGGATCTATTTTTGACCAATGGTGTATTGTGGCAATGTGTTCCCTACACGACTTGTAACGTGTAATCTACCAACCTGAGGGCATCCACTACAGAGAGAACCATATTTCAGCAGTGAGCAAGCACTCCCTGCAATGCACTCTGCAAAGCAAGAAATGTCCTCTACTCTGTGAACATTAAGCTTCCTGTTACGTGAATACTGTACTGTACTCAAATACCAATGAGAATTTCAACTCTGGGAGCATGATTTTTTCATTTCTGGACAGTTTTCCAGGACATCAGCAAGGAACATTTTAACAAAGGGGATGAGCATTTTGGCAGAGACTCTTGTCTGACATCAGCTCCTGAAACACAAACATGTATTTATCCTCAAAATAAGCAAGTAAAGTATTTCCATTCTATTTCTGAAGGAATGTCAGAGGCAGAGACACTGGTTTTATGGCCCCACTGAAGATGTGAAATGAATTCTATCACCTTACTTAAAGTAAATCCACTAAATTAAAGAAGTTACACTACAACTCTTTGAGAAGAACTCTCTAAAAATTAATAGTACAATAATTATTTTTGTGTCATTTAAATAGAAAGGTCTACTGAATGGTGTATTTTTTCCAAGTAAACATTATTTTTTTATTTATGAAGGAGAAACTAAGTTGTATAAAGAATGGTTTGGGAGTTTAAAAAAAATTTCTTTAGGAAATTACAGTTAAGCATGGCTGAGATTATTATAAAATTATCGTTGCATGATGTTTGTGTATGCAATTCATGCAAGTGCCAAAGAAAGAGGTTGTTTTGGATTGTAGAAAGCCCACAAGTAGAACATAACGTTGAAATTTAAAATTAAGGCTGAATCTCACCAAAACCTTTTCAGGCATGAAACTTCAGCTATTACTTGCTGCAGCTACCTGACCTTGGTGCTTTACCAGCAGATATGAAGCCAGTAAATGGCTGCCTTTGTCATCAAAATAAGATTAAATTTTGAAGGTTGTGCTGCCAAGGAAATAAGGAGTAAGTTTAAGAATTTCAATACTTTTTGGGATCCTCATAATTACTTAGGCAATAAATGTGTAAAAAATCATATACAAAATTATGGTTTGGGTAAATGAAAAACACAGACTTTTTTCTACTGAACTTATGAACGTGTCATGAAAACTGTAAAGAAAAACAATTATGTCATTTTCCTGACATGTGAACTTCTGTTTTGAAAAAGCTGGCTAGGAATAATTGTGAAATAGAATCTCAAAATAAAAGGCAAAAGAATCATTGCTTAATTTGAAACTAGGCAGAACATAGTGCCAAAACGTACTCAAGAGAAAATACAGAGGAAGTCAGATACAGTGATGATGGAAGCCTCTGCAGGAAGATAAAGACGCCTTGTATGTGAAGTCTCTGATCCCTTTCTAGCTGTTTACATTGACATAAACATTAGTATTTTATACCTAAGGTATTTTATACCTTTTCCCCTGGGGACATGTCTTTTTATAAGGATATATCAAATTTTGCATCCTTCATGTTGTCTGACTAGTGGGAACCCATCTTATCTTCCTTTTGTGGCTTCTACTGGTGCAGCTGCACAAGTGCAGCAATAGGGAGAGTTTTCAATATCTCCTGATGCTTTTACCATATCAGCTCATGCTGAACCAGCGTCAGGTGATGCTTTATATAAAACAGAAAAACAGTATCCATTTGACTTTATCCTCCCACTGCCATTGGAGGAGAAACAGTGGTGGATTTTGGAGGAAAGAGTTCATCACCTCTTATGTAGAGAGGAAAACCCTCATTCAGTGCTCCCAGTGCTCCATAGTGGATATGTTCCTCCTGTCTTTAGCAGGCACTGGATCAGCCCCAGCACAAGGTTTACCCTTGTAATGGGCTCCTTGCCAAAAGCCCTAGACTTCTCCACAACTTGAGAGCAGGATTGTGTGCTAGTGGAGCACTGAATTTCTAGACTTCTGACTGCCGTTTCAAGTGAGGAATAAGTGTTTTTCTTCTCCTGCCTTCCCAATATAGCATGATGTAGCCACTCAGGTGCAGCTCACCACAAGAGCTGTAGTCTTGTTTCTGCTTGGAAAGGGAAACTATTTATAGAAAGGGGGAAGAGAGTAAGTCAGAGACTTGAGGATTCCTTTGCAGTGTGCTTAATCATCAAACATGTCTCTCCTTTTTGCAACCAGCTCACCTGGTTGCCCTCATCCCAACCTTTTAGCTGTTTGCTTCTTTGGTATCCTCCACCTGCATGTCTCACTACTCTGTGGGGAGTCAGGAAAGCCTAATGCTGACTAAGCTCTGTTTTAAAAAAACCTGCTTTGAAAATAGTCCACTTCTGCTTACACCAGTTATATTCCAAGAATTAGCTAGGTTTGGACTTTGCTTTCTCCATATTACATAGCCAAACACTTTCACAGCACTGTCAGGAGTACCAAACTATACTTCTAGCAGCCAGAAACTTGACTATGGCAGGGCTATCACCTCTGTCTGCGCTGGAACAGTGGCCAAGGATTTACAGTCACTGCTTGGTCTTTACATGTGGTGAGCAGTTTCAGCATGGCTGTGTTTTTGTGGGAGAAACCAGTTAGTTCAGTTGAGATAACAGTAGAGTTGCTCCTGTGCACAACTGCTCACAGTCCAGGTTTAGTATTGTATACAGGCCACTGTTCCTTCCTCCAAGGAGACCAGCAGACAGAATCTACAACCCACCCTTCAGGGCTGAGAAGACTGATAGCTGGGGGACAAGAGAGGCATGCCACTGGGACGGTTACCTTCTGATCTCAGATTTGCGAGACCACACACATATGGGATGGCTTTTGTTTGTGTTGTAGGTTGTTCTGTGAAACTATGCTACTGTCAAAGTCAGCTTTATTTTGATTTCTCTACATAAAAAGTAAAAAGAGCAGATGAGCCAGAAAGAAGCGAAGCTCTTAGTTTAAATGAACATAATTAGGAGCTGGCTAGAAAGAGTACCAAAAAACAACCAGCTGTTTTCAGTGGAACAGATCTGTCTGCAAGTTTCACAAGTCAAAGGCTCCCCCTCAGAGAAAGCTTCTGCATTGACTAAAGATGGATTTGAACCAAACCTCTGTCTCCATCATCTCCTGTCCTTTTGTGGTGAAGATTCAAATTCAATTCTTTCATTAACCTTGAATGAGCACGGCTTCCCCACCTCTCTAACAGCGGGGCACCTGGAAGTTCAGATACAGATTATGTCTGTTCTGCAGCTGCAGGACACACGACGCTGTCCAGTGCACCTTTGGTTTTGGAGGCGTAAAGGTTTTAAATAGAGAAGGCTTTTTACAAGTGACCTACGGCTTGCATTTCCACCTGATGCCTATGGCATCAGAGGACCTGTGGAAAAAAAACAATGCCAAACCTCCCTTTGCCTCGACTTTTTTGCCTGGCACAGAAGACGGCCGAGGACCCACTTCCATGAACTTCCGCACGGAAAGGGTTTTCTTTTCTAAAAAGGATCAGGTCGCTGTGCAGAAGCGCTGCTGCCGGGATCCGGGGAGAGCGGCAACGGAGCTGGGTAGGGACCAGCGGGACCAGAGGCGGGGAACGGGGCTCGCTCCTGGTCGTGATGCCGGGCCCCCAACTCCCGCTAAGCCCCTCTGCCGCTGCCCGAGCCCCGAGCGCTGCCCCCGCCCCCTCCCCGGTGTAGCGGCGGGGGGACCCGGGCGGTGG
>WEIV01023713.1:61279-106352 GCA_013390005.1 Calyptomena viridis
GGGGCCGTGGCCAGCAGCGCGGCCAGCACCGTGGCCAGGAGGCGCATGGCCCACGCCGCGCTGAGTCCTGTGCCGTCCCGTCCCGTTCTGACGAGCTGCCTCCCTCCTCTGCTCCCGGGCCTCTCGCCTCCTCCCCGCCCGGTCCTCCCTTCTCCCCTTGCTTTTCATCTCCTCCCCTTTCTCCTCCTTTTTTTTTCCCGCTTTCTTCCTTCCCTCTGTACTCCCTTGCGCTTCCCACCATCCTTCCCCCTATTCGACTCCCCTCTTTTTCTCGCCTTCTTTGCCTGTTTCTCTCCATTCCATGTCTGTGGGGTGGCACTAGGGCTAGACAGGGATGCTCCACCTCCAGCCTCCCTGTGCATACACACATACCCTGCCCAAAGGACATTGATGTGTGTCGATGGGAAGTGGGAAGCTCCCTCCCTCCCTGAGCACAGAAAANCTGCTCCCGGGCCTCTCGCCTCCTCCCCGCCCGGTCCTCCCTTCTCCCCTTGCTTTTCATCTCCTCCCCTTTCTCCTCCTTTTTTTTTCCCGCTTTCTTCCTTCCCTCTGTACTCCCTTGCGCTTCCCACCATCCTTCCCCCTATTCGACTCCCCTCTTTTTCTCGCCTTCTTTGCCTGTTTCTCTCCATTCCATGTCTGTGGGGTGGCACTAGGGCTAGACAGGGATGCTCCACCTCCAGCCTCCCTGTGCATACACACATACCCTGCCCAAAGGACATTGATGTGTGTCGATGGGAAGTGGGAAGCTCCCTCCCTCCCTGAGCACAGAAAATTGCTCTACGAGCAGGTGAAGTAGCCCAGCAGCCGGTGGCCGTCGGCTGGAGTGCTGCAACGGGGAAGGCTCTATTAGGCATCCTCTCAGCTTTCTTCGAAGTGTTGGAAATTTTGCAGGTCCTCATGCCTATTCCACTTATCCCGTTCCAAAACAGGAACAGGAGCACCATTCCCTCGCTGTTTTAATTAATATTGTCTCCCTTTCTGTGGACTCTCTTGGTAGCAGCCTGGGGACAAGGAACTCTGGGAGGCAGGGGTGGCCCCCCAGCAGGCAAGGAGATGAACCATGTAGGGTGTTTTAAGACAGCTGTGCACACATTTAAGACATTGCACACAGTGCTTTGGTGTTTGCCCTCTGCTGTGGCAGCACATCTACTGACCACTGGCATTCACCCTCTCTAAAAACGTCCTAAATAATTTGACATAACAGCTTAAGGTACGTCACCCCAAGGTTACTGTTCTTGTCTTGCCAAATGGCACTATACTGCTAGGCCAGAAAGGACAAGGGAAGTTGTAACCTTGCAGTCTATTTCTTCCTTTCTCCTGTGCTCCTTTTGAAGTTGAAAGTTCCTTTATCACTTGAAAGCCTACAAATCTCCAGAGACATGGATTTAATACTTCTACCAGCATGTATGATGGGTTATACCCGATTCTATATTCAGGTTGCATGACTTGTGGATGATACAAACACTTTGGCATTCCTGTGTCCCTGGATAGGGCAATTAATTCAGATTTAGCTACTCCACCCCTCTCCTAGTAATCACTTAGGCAGGATAATACATGTCTGCTTTAAAGCATCACAGATAATTTAGCTTGTGCTAAATCTGATTCTTATGAGACTGAACAGTGCCTTTAAAATGTTACAATTCATTTCCTCCAGGGACAGACTTTTGTGTCCATGCAGCGGACTCCTCACAAGAGAATGACAGGTTTGGATTATGCACAGAGCAATCAGCAGCCTTGAGGAAACAGAAGGAGTTGTTAAAAGTTATACTGCCTGGGGAGCTAATTAAAATTTGTAAATTCAAATCTACTCCTTTAACATAGCGAAGGGAAATCCTATCACAGAGATCATCTAAACCAAAAACAAACAGACAAATTGACCAAAAAAAAAATCTACCAGCAATTATTTAGTTTAGTTTCTGATGGAAACTCCATTTCAGGAAGTTCTTGGACCGCTGATTGAGAGGAAACCAGGGATGACTGACTTTGCATACTCTTTTCCTAAGCATCTTGCCATTTTTGAATAAAGATATTAGGCTGGATGGACATTTTAGACCTTCTCATGTAAGTCTGCTAGGCTGAGTCATACCTCACTCCATGTCTCATAAATTCCTTCAGTCTGCTAACTTTTAAAGAGATGTACAAAATACTGGTGTAAAGATATCAATAAGGACTGCCTAAGCTCTCATGTAAGTTCCTAGACCCTACAGAGCCGAGAGATGCATTGTGAGAATCCATGTCAATGTTCATTTTTGTTTGTCAACCATCCCCATTCCTGTTTGCACTAACAGTTCCTTTAATTGCATCAAGAACCTTAATGAGCTTTGGGACAGAGCTAGATCAATTAATTGGTGAGAAGGTTTCGTATGATGTATTTGCTACGATAGAAGATAGAAGAGTCAGAGGCACATTTGGGCTTCTGAAATCTCTTGTGGCTGACAGTTTACTGAAACATATTTTGCAGCTTGTGATCTCTGTACTTCTGACAGTTCCCTCAACTTGTCGAAGGTTCTGTCTTTTGTGTAGAATTATTTAGTTTATTTCTCCCCCTCTGAAAGTTCTTCAATAAGAACATGAAAAGTGATTCTTATTCTTAAAGGGATATTTATTTTAAAGTTCCCAATGTACTTTTAACAGTGGCTTACGCTACAAATCTTTTTGACTTTTCATAAAGCTCAGGTGATGCTGCCCTTTTAGGTTTTTTCTTTGCACAGCTTGGAACTGGACCTGTAAACTTCTATATATGGGTCTCATTCACCACTAAAATTTACTGCCAGCATGAGGCAACCCAGCACCTAACATACCTAACTAAACCTACATTTTGCCAGTCTCTTGGGATATATTCATGGGCCAGAGAGCACTAGTCAGGTGAGTGAGTTGTGGAGAAAGACTTCTGACATCCAATCTTCCCAGATTTAATGCTGACTTGTTGGATGATTTTATGCAAATTGTTTCTGTGCTGCAGGTGGGTGATCTGTAACCTTCCTTTGTGCCTGGATTGGGTTTGCTAATGGAACTGGGGCAACCATTATCAAGGGTTGCAACTGCATGGTTGGCATTACTTTGCTGTTAAAATCTTCCATCCCTTCCACCCATTTGTTGCAGCTGAGATACTTCTGTTTCTGTAAAATGTTAATTCATGATTTTTCAGGTGTCTTACCTCACAATGTCATAGTTTTACCCATGCACCAAAAATCCCAAGGGCCAAATGAGCATGCAGTACAGGCCGGGCGCACAGCTCTCTCTAAAGCAGTGCACCTCCCTTCACGGCTCTGGAAGTGCGCTGACGCACACGAGCAGAGCCTCTGACCCGCAGGATATGGCTTTCTCAGCTCTGGCAGCATGTATGTGGCCTCGTTTCCTGCTGAATGGGTCTGCTCTGACAAGGAAAGTGCCAAATCAGCACTCTGGTGCAGCTGACACAGCTCAGATTGAGTGTTCGCCAGAGGTTGGAGCCCCTGGCTCTCTGGGGCAGTGTTGTTGAAATCATCAGCCTCAATCGCTCTGAGTGAGACCTGCTGTGCAAATCTCCTTTGCCTCCCTGCAAAGTCACATCTGTCAGGAGAGGTAACCACAGCCTCTGGGCTTTTGCTGTCCTATACTCCCTCCCTGGCTGCTATACTTAACCTGCCTTTTTCCTTTGAAAGGTCTTACTTGCGTCCACAAATCTGTCTCCAGAATCTGCTGCAGGCTTCCTGTGAGCAGAATTGTGGCTTTCCCTCACAGCAATATTGCAGCGAGGCAGGGAGGCACAGTGGCATCCACTGCAACTCACACAGGGCTGCTTTGGCTGTGCTCCTAGCACTGGGAAAAAAATCTTCACAAGGCTGCAATTCTCACCATGGTGGGCTGGGGTGGGCTGAGTGCCTGCTTTCATACCTGGGATACAGTTAAGGAGAGTTATGCTTGTTCTGAGTGATGTATGGGAGTTTACTACTACCTGCAGCAATAAACTGTGTCTCTGAACTTTTTATCTTTGCCTGGACTGATCAGGGCAACTACAGCTTATGACCCTCCCGCACCTTATCCAGGCAGCATGCAAAGATGCTACCTTGCCTGCCTGAAACTTGCCATCGGAGACATGAGTTATGGCCAGGTCTTTTTCATAATCCAGCTGCTGTTAGCTCCCATGGCCCAAAGAATCCTAATTAAAAATGAATGTTCAGTGATTAGAGATGGATAAAATCCAAACTGATCCAATGTTTCCGAGCATGGGGGGGTCTTTGGATCTGTATCCTAACTTTCCCATTCCTTTAATGGGCCAAGTTACCTTTGAACTGTAACAGTCCAAAGCTTCTGAACAATATAGTTGAGGATTAAAAACTCTGCCCCAGTATTTTTCCATGGCTATTTTGTGAACTGACATGTGGAAAGTACTGTTTTATGGATCCAGCCCCATGTCAACAGGAAAAACACTACATAAGTGCTTCCAAAATGTAAGCATCACGCTTTATAGGTCTCTGAATGTCATGCATGCTTTTGCTTCAAGTTTGATCATTCCCATTTTCAGGCCCCTGCTAATCCTGAAAAAAAAGAGATTTGTTTATGTTTTGCAAGAGTGTTTAGAGACCCTGTCATACGTACTTCCTGCATAGCTAGGTGTGTACAAGAGTTGAAACTTTGTTAAGTCATTGTCATGTACAAAGACATAGTTTCCTCTTCATGTAGTGGTATATAGCAGTGTAATTTGGGGACCATTAAAAAGTCCATTGCTGCTCCAGTTCTCTTCTCCAAAAATATTAAAATGTCATTTTTATCTGGCCTTATTTCTGGCAGTAGGTGAGCAAATGTCATGCTAAGATGAATTTCTAAGGCTTTTCAGTGCATTAATATTTTCTGGCTATGCATTCTCATTAGGCACCTGTCCCAGTTAAAACATTACTGACAGTACTTTGCTGCTGAGCCTGCTGATCCCACTTAGCCCAGCTCAGAGAAGGCATGGACTCCAGAACCCATAGTTAGCGAGAGTTGCCTTGACAATGTACTGTGCTGTCTGTTGTGGCTTGTCCCTCTCCCCAAATAAGTATTGCAGCCCAAGTTTGGGGAAACACAAGTCTCTCATGAAGACCACAAATATGGTTTATCTGAGAATTCTCCTGTTTCATGGAACTTGGTGTGTGGTTTCCACACAGACTGTGCTGCCACTATATTTAAAACTTCGTGTTCATAATTTGTCTCTGGATCTTCAGTCTAAGAGACTGACTGATATAAGAATGACTCTACTAAGACAAAACAATGATCCATCTAGCTCAGTGCCCTCTTTCTGACTGTGGCTGTTAGGAAACACTTAAGGGCAGGGCAAACACATGATACTGTGTTCCCAGGAGACTTCCAGCTTCATATGGTTTGCAGCATGTGCTCTCTCAGCAAGATGTTTCAGAGCTTCACTGATCAGACCCAACCACACTATGTGTTTCTTTGTCACTTTGTTCTGGGCTAAAGAGACACAAGTCTGCCAGTGCATTCCTCCTCTGTGGACAGGGTGGCTCCATGGCTCCCATGATACTGGATATGTCTCTGGTAGGAATAACACTTGGTGGTTACAAAGGGAGAACTTTTTAAGGTGAAGCTGATCATGAAACAATCACTGCACCCACACAGGGACACTCAAACATCCACTGCTGTCAGCTGGTGCTACACAGCTCATTAAAAGTCACACTACAAAAGCAGTGAGCTGAAATCAGAAGGTATAGTGTACTCATCTCATATTTGTCAAGTTATGTTTGGATTAAGTTTTCAAATGTCTCTTCAACAAATTTTCCAAAGTAGCAAATTTAGTGTTGATGTTATCTTAAGAATAAAGACTTCCACGTGAATTCATTTGACTTACCTGCTTTTGTTCAGACCAGAAATATTACAAGAAATGCACCCCTTGCCTGTACCTGGTATTCCTGATCTGCCCATACCCAGTCATCTGGACTGAGAAAGATGGAGGTAGTGCCCAAGCAGAGATATTCATGGTTGTGAATATCATGTGCAGGTGTGTGCAGGTGAATGAAGGGGAAGATGTGGGTGAGATACAAACCAAAACTGCTCAGTTATTGTTCCTAACTGATATTACATGCTTTATTCCCATGAATTAGTTATCCCTGTTTGCAGAGCTGTGATACATGTACAGCTTTCCTTGTCCAAGAAGTCTGTTTGGAAAATCAACTGTGAATCTTGTGCTAATTCTGTTATTAAATAAGTGGAACCAAATTACTCTCTGCACTTTACAAATTGCTAACTCACCTTTGGAAAGAGCTGAAGTACACATCTGGAACACAACAACAACCTTGAAAAAACATACGAACCAACTGTGAGGATACACTGAAAAACTGGGATTACTTGATAAGGCCTGGGAAGCAAAATGAATCTCCAGGTACTGTAAGGCTCTTGCAAAGAAAGGGAATAAACTGTCTATATTCACTGACATTAGAATGGGAAACTGCAGATCTAAATTGCATGAAGCAAAATTAGATATTAAAAAATGCCTTCTAACCATAAGGTTAGTTAGGGCTGGAATAGGGAGGTGAGAGGCCATTCTTATAAGAAGTTTTAAAATATAGATTAGACAAATATTTGTCAGAAATTGTGTAAGTATACCTGATCAGATTTTCAGAATTATATTGGGCTAAATGGGATCTGAAAAGCTCTTCTAGCTTTAAGACTGTTTTATACTCTCTGTATATTGTCTCCCTTAGAAGAAACACTAAATCCTTGAACACACCACAGAAAAGACATTTAAGCTCTTCACATCTCAAAGAGTAACAACATTTTGTCTCTGACCTACTTTGTCCTTCTCAGACATAGATAGCATCTTGCCCTCTCATCTCCATTTTCTACCATGTCCCTCAAGACTTTCTTCTGTTTCTGCTTTTCTTAAGCTTGGATAATAAATCCTGCGACTCTGTGCTTTGCATTTTTTAAAACATTCCATCCTGAAAATAAAGTACCCACACACATAGTCGCAGTGCAGAGTTTGTTGTCAGAAAAGCAGGGAATCCTTTTTTAACCTCAGGAATGTCCCTGGAAGATGTGGTTGCATTTTGCTCTGTTGTCAGGAAGGGTGTCGCTATGCTTTGGCAGCTGCTAACTTTTAAACAGATTCTTTAAACTTAAAAACAGAAGTCAAAACCTACTGTTTCTTAAGGGATTCTTTCAGTAAAGATCTTTACCAGAGACAGTTCAATCAGGAAACTTCAGTCAAATTTTGTATGCTATATACATTTGAGTAGTGGTCGAACTTTGACATCTGAGCTTCAGGAGTTATGAGTAAGACAAGTGGTTATATTTCCTGCTGAGAAGTGAAATAATGAACAAATATCTATCCAAATATCCTGCAGGTCTGTGAACTGCTTAAAAAGTTGCCTCACTTGTGTTTCTAAGATGATCTCTCTGCAGAATGTTTGGCCCAGCTTTGAATAAACAAAATATTTGACTTCCATGTCCTTCAAATATTGAGTATTGTAGAACAGATTATCTTTCATGTTGTAGATGACTACATATGTGCCTCAATACTGCATTTAAGTGAAAAGTATATAAACTCTCATATATACACTACTTATTAAAAAAAAAATCAGATCTTCTTTTTTCCCTACATTCTTCTCCTTACATGAGAAGGCAGAAGACAAAGTTCCTCGTTTATCTCCTAAAGCAGGGAGAAGACAACTGCTTCAGCAGCAGGCCTTAGAGAGGCACCAAATTATTTGCATTGCTTGATAGAAAAAGGGAGGTCCTGACCCATTAAAAATTAGTGATTTTGATATGGTGAAGTAGCAGCCAGATAGATCCCTTTTGGCTGTGTCCTCTATGATTTACTGGCTCCATGGCTATGTGGAACAATAGTCTGTGCAGGGCAGCAGAGACATGGGCAGAATTACAAGTGAGCATCCGTCAAATTCCTCTGTGCAACACTAAAAGGGTTTTTCCTCTGCACTTTCTAAAAGACAGAAAACCTGTGTGAATGATTCTCTATGTTTTAGACTAGACAGATTTGTATTTAGGATTCTACCCTGGAAACATAAAAAAGTATTTTTCTCACCCATGAAGGCATTAAAATTTTGTTGTGTTGTTATTAAGTCAGATGATGGCAAAGCTCCCTGGGTTGGTTGGTTTTAAACGGCTTACTAATATTTGCATAGTTTGAGAAAACCCAAACCTCTTTGGAGAGACACTGTTTCTACTCTGATGGCTAAAGTCTGTCCTAAGTTTTTAATAATAGGAGGAGAGGGTTCTGATAGGGATTGCTGATGAAGAGTGACAATAAGCAGTGACGGAGTGCAATGGCAGAGGTGGTACAGCAATGTGAACATTAAAATGTGACTTTTTAAAAATCTCAGATATTAATAACTGAGGAAATTTCCAGCAAAGGTTACAATAGCAATGGTGTTAGCAGCAGCAGAGCTGACACAAGTCAGCTTATACCGACAGGCCATGTATCCATGGCTTCATGTTTCTGCTGAATCTCAGTAGCTGCAGCAGGTTAAGGACTCTTCCTGCAGCTTTGGGATTTATTGGAAGCAGATAGGAAAGATCGATGTCATGTACTTATTTGCCACCATGGTGATTTACTACATCCTTGAAAAGGTGGTCCATGACAATGGATCTGGTAGGAGAAAATGGAAAGGGGGGATGAGGGTTGTCAGAAGCTGAAACCCACAATACTAAGATCAATGCATCACTTTTAGGTGAAGAACTTCAGTTTCTCAAAAAAAATCCTCCCTTGATCAGGGGTAGAATCACTCCATAGGCATAGTCAATAGCTCTGTGTTGCATTTTATAGGTCTGCAGGATTATATATCGAAAAAATATGCTTTTACTTGGAAAAATTTTATCAAAATACATGTTGTCCACAGCATACATTAAACAGAGACCTTTCAGTTGGGAGTTACTGCTGAACGGTTTCCCGTGCTTGAGGTTGACTTACCAGGCTATTGGAGGGGCTCAAAGGATTGTGTGTGCCTGAGTGGCTGTGGAGAGACTCAAATGGAAGGGAGGAGGACTCGGCTTCTTCTCTGGGACTTAAAATAGACATCACACTGATCTTTTAGGGAAGTCTGTATCAGAACGTAGTAACCTCTAAAGTTTAATAAGATGGGTGAGTGAAAGCATCTAAATTCTGCTTGAATGGCACATAAGGTGTATTAGTATCTTGTTAAATGTCTGCTGGTGATTCTATTGTTAAAGTCTGATTTATTTTTGTTATACAGACTCCTCAATGCAAAGGCAGTCAATGATTTGACTGAAAAGAAAAGCTAGCCATAGAGTAAATGACCACAGTGCTAAATGACCATAACATGAGCCACAGCATATGCAAGTAATTTTAAAAAAAGTAGTATTTGGACATTGCTCTGAAGGAAAAATAAAGATTGTAAGGGGAAAAAAAGAAGCAGGATATGATCTGCTAAAAGATGTAGCATACAATGCAGGCTCCAAAATGTTCCATAATTGTTTGTGGTATAGCCTCAGGGTAAGGAAATATTATCATTAAAAAGAAGTATTTTGAGTGAAGCTGAAGATCATAACATTCCACTTACCCAGTGCAAATTCATGCTGTCAAAACACAGGTTTCCAATAATACCCAGAGACTTTCTCTGCTTCTTTTGATGTGTTAGCATGTAACAAATATACTTACTTTTTCTGACACTGTACTTAGGAAAGTAAATAAAATCAAAGCCATACTTAAAGCACTGACTCACAGAAAACATTATGCTTGCATATGTGTCAAAAGCATATGTTATATTAGTCATTATAATTAAAATAATACACACATCTGTTTTATAATGAAATGTGAGTAATGTGTCACTAATTACTAACATTTGTAGTTTTTTCTAGCTATGGTATTTCCATTTTTAAATGCTGCATTTTTATATTCGGTGGATTAATAAAATGTGCAAAAGCAGATTTATAGTTTAAATTTAAAAAATTATAATACTCTGAGCCATACTTTGGTTTTACTTATATCACTATCTGTCATCAGGGACTTCCTGGCTTTCCATGAATTGTCTCTTTTGCCCCCTACAGAAACCAGAGCAGATGTTCAACAACTGGACCGATATTTCTTCCCTGCCTTTCCAGAGAAATGGGTCTAACCTTGCCCTCTTTACAAGGGTAGCTTTTCTGGGGGCCTGTGTCTTGAAATAATTGTGTCCTTTCAGTGCTGTTCAGCACTCTTTGAGAGCTGCTTAATTTCCTGAAAGTGTCCCCAAAGCCTTCTTTAGCCATTTTGGTCACTTCTTGTCTTATGAGTGTACTGTCTTAATCAGACTTACAATGTTAAGATCAGCTATAAGATTTTCCTTCTTCACTGTCTTAGAAAATTGTCTACTTTACAGTTTGTTAACTGTCTATACATCTAATTCTTATAGTTCTTTAATGAGCTTTGCCTTTGACCTATTTTATCCACAGTGTAGTTCTAATATGACTGTTCGTGGCATTACATTGACTTGTGCATCAGAAACAAAATTATTAAGCAGCCCACAGCTGTAGCCAAATCATGTTTTCTATCTGTGCTGTCCAGACATCTCCAAAAGCAGCAGTGTTGGTGTTACCGTCATTGAACTTTCCAGGCCTTCCTTGCCATCTCATCAAGAATTAAGGCTCTAACATAGTTTTAAACTCTGGACATGGTTTTGTCTTGTGTGCTCAGTCACATGCTCTTGTTTTTGAATCTGAGCACCATGGGTAGGTCCTGTCTCTATTTCTTTACTTATGGTCTTTTTTACATGCTATCATGGCCACAGTATCAGAGCAGCCTGCACTCTGTAAGCTTCAATTAAGTCTGGGTGACTTCCTTTTCTTGTCAGATTCCAGATGTTTTGCCAGAGTTTAAATCTGGGTCTTTCATGAGTCTGTCTCTGAAAGGCATGTGTGTCTTCACGCCAATAAAGAACTATTCTTATCAGGGTTAGTCAACCACCATCCTCCCCAACCCCTTTTCTTTCCAGAAAAAAATGTTCATCTTTCAAGTCTTAGATCTATTGCAAACTCTTTGAATAATTTCTGTTCTCACTGCGTTCCAACAAGAAAAATCTTGTTCCATTTTTGCGCAGAATGCAATCTTGCTGAAGGTTCTACAATACATTTTCATTGTGAGCCTCTTGGCTGTCCTAATTGAGAACTAACAAAAACTTCAAGTGACTGAGAACTTTTCTCAGAAATAAATTGACTTTCTGCCCAGTACCCTTCTGATAGCATTCATTGTTTGTAGCTGTAGAAACTGTGTAGGTCTTCTCTAAGAGTTTTTTTTACTAGTAGGGAGTTTACCCACTCCATTATTCATTTCTGCAGAATAGTTTGATTCTCCCCAATACCATAATTTGGCTTAGATAACACCAAGTCTGTGAGCCTGACAGAGTGTAAATGTAATATCTGAATGTATCAGCATTGTTCTGCATGGAACTCCATCCAACTGAACATTTTCTTCTGCATGTCTCATACCAGCAGTTTTTAAAGGCACAGCTCCACTCATGCTGCGAACACTCCTTTTCCCCCAGGACATTTACCTTTCCACCCCATTTTTATGCCCTGCAATGGCATTGTGGAGAAGGAAATTTAAAAGAGCTGGCCAGGACTGTGAATTCATCCCAGCTGCTTGCAGAGTGTTAATGTACACTCTGCAGAACAAAAAGGGACAGAGGGAATCTGTCCCAATAATTTTTAAACCTTCACCTCTGTTGCTAATGCCACCTCTGAGAGCTAATGAAATAGTTTTCATATGTGGATCTGATCTCTGCTAATGCTCATGATCGTGGGCATACAAGTAGTATTGCATACTCCAATGGGAAGTTTACTTGGGCAAAATTCCCACTGAGGTCAGCTGGGCTTTGTCCAGGGCAATCCTTGCCTAATAAATCCTTTAATGGTAGTAATTATTGAGTTTTGGGCTGTAGTTAAATATAGGAATATTTTAAATTAAAAAATACATGGGCTGCACTGCTCTTTCCTGCAGTAATTCTATCAAGTTACAGTCGTCGTTGGTGTACAGCTGAGTGCAGAATCATGCCTCCTGTTAACACTGGAAATAACTCATGAAAAAGGCTTAGTTTTATACAATTTATTTCAAATAAGAATTTGTGACTTTAAACTAGTGAACAGCATGGCATCTAATGAGTCCTGGAGTATCTGAACCATAAAATAAAATTAAGGAAAGTTCTTATTTTTCCCTAAATGAAAATGTGCTGGCAGTGTGGTTACAACATCTGGTTTTTTGACAGAGGTATAAGCTCCCTTGTCATGCTAGTGATGAGTGTTTTCAAAACAGGTAGAGAATCAGATCATGCTGGTTTGAGGCTTTTCTCGTTCAACTCAGCTGTAAATGTGTACCAGTCATTCCAACTGAGAATTAAAAGGGCTGTGATAAAAAGGTCTGTGATAACAACCTTACTGTTTTCTTAAATATGGTTTACTACAGAGTTGGCATGTACTGGCTGTGCCAGTCTGATGGGCTGAACTCCATTGTCATAAATTGTGGCCATTTTCGTACAAGTTCTGCTGAGAGATGTGTATTTCAAGTGTAAGCAGATATGTCTTGTGCGAAGCAGAACTAATGAAGTTGGCTTCCCAACAGATTAGGTTATGTGCTTTTTTGATGTTAGCTAAATAAGGCTATGGCTATTATTAGGTGTCAGGTAATGTGTAAAGACAGATCTAGAGAAGGCCCCAGTCTTGGGAAAAGCTTCAAATGGAGTGTGGTGTCCTCTTAGGACACACTTTAGAGAGGATTAATAAGGTTTTTTTCTAGCTGCTTCCCTTTGTGAAGCAAACTGGAATGCAAATGTTTTGAAGACTTCTGTCCTTCTGTCAAGTTCTGATAGAAACAGGGAAATCTATTTAAATGGTGGAAGGAGGCTGCCTTGGCCTGAGCTGCAAAGTTCTCTGAAAGAAAAGATTTTCTAAATCATAGCGCTTTTTTGATGGATCCATGCTGTCAAATGTGAACTCTGAAAGGATCTACCATGAGCAGGTTACTACTAAATATACTAGGAAATACCCTGAGTTCAGTTGTTCCAGTGACCAGTTATGATGCCCTGAATCCATGCTACAGCTGGGCTGCAGCAAGCAGTGTGTAGGGATTAGTCTGCTTTAACTATCTCTTCACTTTCAGCTTAGGCAAAGTCTGTATGACCCTGCTATAGTGAAGCAATTAACATTGCTTTAAAATTGGATCTGCTTCTCTGCTTATGCCTTTTAACATCAATACAACTCAATTGCTTTGATTTTCTCTTGATTTTCCCCCAGCACAAAAGAGGCTGATTTTTACTCTCAGTATGAAGTTGCATCGACTTCTTTAATGCCATTACTTTATATCAATTGGCAATGTCCAAAAGGACTAAAAGGCCTGTTTCCAAAATGAAACAGAGAAGAAATTCTCATCAGAGAAATCACGGTCAGATACTACCGATAGATACTAGGATTTTCCCAGGAAATTGCAGTATGGAAAATAGAAACTTTGAGAATTGTGAGGAGAGTTAAATCCATATATTTCTGTAGTGTGTAGAAATTCTGCAAATAAATATGTAAACATTTACCTTTCTCACTGAATTCTTGGAGTTCTTACCCAAGTCTGAGAAAGCCTCTTATTCTCCAGGATCCTCAAGCATGTGCTTAACCCATAGAAGAAGGGATTTTAAGGAGAATTTCTGTGGAGCTCTGTGCACTTCCTGTCAGCTGCTTCCATGTGGGAATCAAGCCATTTATGTATACAGTTCCTGACTCTGGGGCAATTAAAATCTCAGCCATAATGTTATATTAACACAGAATTTGGTGTGCCTAATGACATATTAAATCTTCCTAAATTATAGCTAAATTGCAAAAAGGACTAATTTACCAAAACCAGTTAATAAATGTTTAGAAAAGGAAGCTAATTGAATTATCCCTTGTTTGTCAGAGACAGATAATCTCCTTGTGAGAAATCCCATTTTTTCTGAAGCATGATTAATTGGCCTGACGAGTCAGAGATTATGACAAATTATGCAGGAGAAGATAATAGATACGTCAGTAGGAAGACTTGGGAGCAGAGAGCTAGCAGCTGTTATTTGTTTTGGGGCTTGGTACCACTTCTGGATTCCACCTGGCCCTTGTGCAGTTTCTTTGCTGCTGCTGCTACTGCTGGAGATGAGCCATGCTGCTGTCACAGCTACCCTTTGCTCCTTTCCCCCTTGCGCTCAAACCCTCAGCCCAATTCAGATCAATAACATCACCTCCCCAAGAAGGATGCCTGAAAAACCACGTGCTTTTAGGTCAATGACTGGTTTCTACAGAATAATCAAGACCATGAGACGAATTTTTTATTTTTCTTTAGTCATGGTAGGAAGGCATTTATGACTCACACAGAAGGTCCAGTCACAGCTTCATCTTGTTTCCACTAAACTCGATGGAGAAACTAAAGTCTGTTGTGTCTGTGCTTGACTCTGAATGCAGTGTGTCTGTGCCCCTGAACACAGTGTACGTAAGGGGCTACACTGCACAGTCTGTGCTCCTTTAAGAGAAGACTTCTATGTATACAGCCAATTTTATACATGCTCAATTTTAGTGCATGTTGCTGGGCCATAGAACTGTTGTGGCTCCAGCTTCAAGCTCCAGCAATGAGCACAGAAGAGCCAAGGGTGAGGTGCACACTGGTGCACTGTTATGGTTTGACTCCGGCTAAATGCCAAGAGCACACACACACATCCAAAATTTCTCAGAGAAGACAAAAAAACCTCGACTTTTGTGATAAGGATTACAAGCAACTTTCACAAGCAAAACAGGCTCTAACTTAGAATATCAAGTATTCACTACTCCTACTACTAAAATCAGAACTTAAGAGTTTAAGAGTGAGAAGTTTGTAGATGTTACAGACACCTTTCTCCCCCCACTCCTCCCTTTTAAGATCTTTCTCCTTCTCTCAGCAGCATGGGAAGGAAGGAGTGGGGGGGTTACAGTCAGATGTTGTCTCTGCTGCTGTTCAGAAGAGAGAGAGTCCCACCCCAGCTTTCCTCATGGGGTCTTCTCCACGGAAACAGTCTGTTACCAACTGCTTCTTAGATTTTATTACTGACAACAGCTTTTCAGGTATTGTTGTCATGTAGGTCACTTTACCATAGGTGCAGTCATTCAGGTGCTGCTTGGCTGCTTCAGCATGGGTCTCCTCGTGCCACCGGTNTGCATCCAGTGCAGACTACATCAGGGCACAGATCGGGCATGAGGCTGTTGGTGAGATGCCAAATGAGGTCTTTTGCTCCTTGAAAAATTTGATCTTAATGATTGAACTCTTTTTACAATGTTGCCTGCTTTCATTATCTAGTTTGAAAAGCCTGGCAGGTGTTAGGATGGAATCAAAAGTTTATTGGTTATGTTAATGTTACAGCATGTGGATTTGAGAATAATTTTCCATTTTCACCCTCTTGTATGTGTAGATCATGCTGTAATAGGAACTGGATTGGACTTATTTATAACATTATTTGGAAAATGTTATGAATTAGATCTGCATTATTTATTAATGTGCTGCATTGGTATCTGGGTGATAATACCCCAGGATTGTAGGAATCATTTCTATGCAGGGGATGCAGGACTGAGGAAGTGATCACATTGGGTCAGTTTAAGAGAGGTCTCAATATAGAAGGGAAAAGGGAGCAGAGATGGGTAAACTTGTAGTAGTTGGATATACATGATCTTTATATTTAAATGCCAATACCTACTTTTCATTTACTCTACACCTCTAACTCACTACTGGTCTCTAGTGGAAATCATTTACACATATGAGTTCCCAGGAATATTCAGGGGACTTTTTCTGCACTACCTTTTGGGGTAATTTTGAGAGGAAATGCAGGGCTAGACTTCTGTCCCTTGTAAGCCAGTAATTTCTTGGACTTGGTATGCTTCACAGGGAAGGAACTGCCACTCCACTAACAAGCAGATATAAACCTGTTGTTTTACTGTACTTGTACTTATAACTCTGAAAATTCAAAAATCCGTAAGCACACTCAAAATATTCTTGACCATTTAGAGTGTTTGGGGTTTTTTTTATTAGCACTATTATTTATTAGTACTATTGATCTCCCAGTTTCTGAGCTGTTATGATGTAGCAGAGATCAGAGCTTTGTTCTCTACAGCCTTAAAACCAAGGCATATTTTAAATTAAAGTGTGGTTGTCACAGCTTCAGGACTTGAAGACTTAGTGTCTCAAGTACGGTATCAGATAGTACAAAACTCCAAGTAATGACTGTTGACAACACTGTTTTTTCTGTTTTTCCTGACTCTGATAAAGCAGTGATTTGAGGCAAGTGTAAGCTCACATATCTTGCTTTTTCCTCTGCAATCACTTTTTACCTCTTCCCAACATCATTTGGTTCTCTCTTAACTTTAGTTCTCCTCTATAGCATTAGTTTGCTTATCAGAAAAAGCAATTTCCCAGGCATACCCAGCCAATTCCTGTGAACCTACCTACCAGTTTCATACCAAGCACATCCAGTCAGCTCCTCACACCAGGATCCCCTGAAGTACCTCAGAGCCGTTCCAGCTCTACTTTGGGGACCGCATCCCTTTGGCAGGAAGGAGCAGAAGTCTCCAGTGGGGAGAGACATAAAGGAAATAGCCAGGTACCTATAGCTTTTGAGACATGAGGTGAAGAGCCTTCCCTCAGGACAAAAAGATGTCAGTAGCCTCTAAAAGAGGAACCTTGGTTGGAGTAGCAAGGTCCTAGAGTTGTTGGAGGTACCCAGTGTGTGAGAGGCAGATTCACCTACCAGCCTGTCCAGACTTCCAAGTTGCTTTGCCAGTTGTTGTTAGAACTTCTTTTCCTACAAACACAAAGATGCCTTTTCATCTAAATAGCTGTTTTGTGTTTTGGATGCATTTCAAGGTGGCAGTTCCTTTGAAGGGGTCCCCGCAGGAACCCTTGGGCACTCAGCACAGGTTTTGTTGCTTCCCTGGTGTGTCTCTAACGAGTTTAAATACCAAGCAGCTTAAAACATACAGAGGTTGTTCCCAAAAGGGGTGAATAGTCAGTGTTTTATATTCATTGGAGCATTTCAGTCAGTTTTAATCACAACAGAATATGTTTGCATCTGGTCCCAGCCCTTCTCCTCCCTCAGTACTATGCAGTAATTGAAGAATATGATTAGAGGTAATTATTTTAATTGCCCATTGACTCAGAAAGATTCCTAATAGCGCTGGATAGGATCTAAACTGTTAAGGAAAGGCCTTGTGGATTGTCTGCATCAGGACAGATCACCATCAGCAGTGGTGTGAGAGGTGCAAATGCTTCCTGCAAGCACCATCCTGCAATCAATCTGTGGGTTGCACTGGAAGGGGGGGAGGGAAGAAGCGTAGGAAACCTGTGATGCATTTGGGCTTGTTATTAGCCCACACAATGTTCAACCCCAGTATAATGTCACTGACTTTGGTGAGGCTCCCATTTGATGCAGCTGTGAGAGCACAGAGTTCTTCTAGGGCTTAAGGCCTGAAATATGGGAATTGAAACCATATATATTCAATAAGGTAAAATACTTAACACCTAATGATTCCAAAAGCAACATTTTTGTTGGAGGCAGCAGTAAAGAAAAAATGTTGGTCTACTAGTTAGCTCACCCACGTTGAACTTGGAAAACTTTGTATTCTCTGCCCTGCTGATTCCGCATTGGCCTCTGGTGCAGCACTTGAGCTGCTCCATGTCTCATTTCCCCTCTGTGTAAAGAGCAAATGCGCCTTCTTAGGACTATATGAATTGCTTTCATGATGTGTTAGCATGAACATTCATACAAATCCACTGATGTAGTGACAAGGAGGACAAAGGCCTTTGTGGGTTTTTTTATGTATAACTGTCTAGTATCTATGGAATCAACCGCTTCTGACAATGGAAGAAAAATAAACCAGAAAATGGTACATTCAACAGGACCACTTTTGATTTAGTGACACTAATCTGAAGTTTGCTGTAGAGTCTTCTAAGAGACCATTGGCACATGCTTGCAATGCTCTTAGGCTTCATTTAGATGTTTGTTATTACTCCCTGTGGCAAAGAGAGTGGAGAAGATGGACTTCTGTCAGAATTAGGCTGGCTATTGTAATATTCTCTGTGTGTAATAAGAGAAATTTTCAGAAGTCTGAAGCTTCTATAGATTGTATAGTCTAACTATCCTTTTTCTATCAGATCTGCTAGGTAAGTACTTTCTTTGCTTGCGTTTTCCCATATTTGGTTGGTGAGTGAAAGAATTTTTAATTGTCTTTTTTATTTCATTAAGTGCTTTATAAGAAACAGAAAAAAAATACTCCTGAGTAAAATGATCTGATTTTTCATTTACAAGCATAAGAGAAGCCAAGAAAGATTGAGGTTGCAAGTGATTTGGCTATTGACATTTACCATCCTTTCTGTTTGGGAGGAGCTGAATCAGACTCCTCTTCCTCACACTGCTCAGAGCAGATTTATATCAGTGAAGTCTGATTTACAGGACTCCTCCCACAGGCATTTCTTTTGTACCCATGCAGCTGCACTGAGTCCAGTGGATTTTTGCCTGATCTATTACTACATGAACAAGGGCTGCACCAAGCTGTGTGACTCCTGCAGTTAATCTCGATTTGCAGTGATGCAGCTGACAGCAGGATTTGACTTGAATGATCTCACTGTTGCTGTGGCACTTGCATTGTAATTAAAGCCAATGCTGCATCGTTATCTCTTTAGAAATGCATGCTGTGCATGCACCTCTTAGCCCACTTCTTGTGTCTACAACTGTCCTCTTCTGAATAACTCTATTCACAAGCATCATTACGTTGCTGGGTTGCTGGGCATCTGCCGTGAGGAGATTGAGGTCTGGGAAATGACACCAGTGACTGACTAAGTGTGTCCAAACTTCTCAGTGACAGCAGAAGCAGCAGCTCTGGGGGTCCCTTGTCCCCAGCTTTCTGTCTCAGCACTGCCCATCATTTTCCCATACCCAGGGATCCAAGACACACACCTAAAGGTGTTGAGAAATCGTTATTTATTCACCACCCCAGCACATTTGCCTGATCAAGATTACCAACCTTAATTCTCCAGGCCTTTCTCCTCTACTGCTTGCAACTTACCATTTTTTGTTTATTTTCATCTTTATTTCCAATAGTGTGCCAAAATGATGTGTACTGAAACATTTGTTCACACAAATAATGGAAGGTAATAGCTCCCCTCCCTGACCACATGTTCTTTTCTGTTCCAAGTCTTAATTAAAATGATACTAAAGGAAGCAAATCAATTAACAGACCTTACAAGATGCTTTATTCACTTACACATGTACACACAATTACTTACAAGTATCACATTACTGCTTTAGTTTATCTGTTAGCAAACACTCCTAATGAACTGCAGTGTTACTGAAATGGCTAACATGCAGGAATACAGAGAAAGTATTCTAATATATCATTTTTCTCTCAAAATCAACCTTACATTCAAAATGTTCAAATGTTCAAAATGTGTGGAAAAATTACTATGCAGTTTCCTTTGCACATTTGAAAAATTACCTGCTTCGTGGAGGTCAGAAAAAACCCATATTCAAATCCCTTCAGTTACAATTACAAGTAATATTCTTTATAAAAACAAAATTCTGATATATATGCTCTTATACTCTGACAGCATGTTGACTCTGAATCCCTGACTCAGCACATCAGCTCTGCCTTTAATATGTAGGATTAATTGCAGCTCTTCATGATCTGAAAGTTGATTACTGGATAGGAGGCCCTGGTTTCCATGATTTTTTGGAGTGATATTTCTTAATAATACACAGAAGTTCTAGGTTGGATTTCAATGTTACAATTGATTTTTTGTTTTGTTTTGTAAGTTGGATTACATCTATTGTATTAATGAAGAACTGGGAAGAACTTTATTAATATTATGATATGCCATGTGGCATAACTGAGAGCAGATAGGGGTATAAATGTTTGCTTTAAGAATGTAAGTTAGATGAGAGATTTAAAAAATCCATGTCTGTAGATGTTGGCCTGAGTTAAAAGTTTATGAAGATCCAATCTATTTACGGTTTGTGGTCTTTGGA
Source organism: Calyptomena viridis (assembly GCA_013390005.1). NCBI lineage: Eukaryota > Metazoa > Chordata > Aves > Passeriformes > Eurylaimidae > Calyptomena > Calyptomena viridis. The sequence continues at coordinate 81,262 of WEIV01023713.1, forward strand.
TCTGGATAATTGTTATTTGTAAGTTGCAATAAAATAGTGTAACATCCTGTTTCGAGTCATTCTGTAATGCTATGACATAACAGTTCTGCCTTTGAAATATTGGGACATTACTTAATGTTGTGCATCCCATCTACCTGAGGCTCCCAAACTTTTAAGCCCTGTTGAGTTTCCTGAGAGGTGGTGTAGGAAAAGCAGAGGATGCCCAGCATGGCACTGCTGCAGCCCAAGAGCTCCCAGAGCTCCTAGAGCCGAGATTTGCTGTCCTGTCTTCACAAGCTGAAAGGAAAGCCTGGCTTGAAATACAAAAATCTTCCTGTTTTTCTTGCACCTTGTGGTTACAATATGTTATATACAGCATTCTTGAAAGCAGAGGATTAAACAGAATACCAACTACAGCATTATCTTCATAAAATGAGACCAAAGCCACAGGCTCACAGATTCGGTAAAAGTTGGGAAGTGTTTACAAAGTAGCTTGAGTTTAAACTATTCAAAATTATTTAAACGATTCTAAATGTTCCGAGACAAAACTCTAATTTTATTTCTTGTCAATCCCACTGTAAGAAGCTTGTAATTGGCAAGCAATTTTGATGCAATCAAGTCCACTGGAATATAGAAGGTTAGAATAAGAATGGAGGTGCTGAGAGACTGAAATTCTTCACAAATTCTAATTGAAGTGAGTGCATTGTCTTATACTAAAAAAAATAGCGATTGATGAATTGTGGAAATGTCAGGTTAACTTATCTGTATGATGTTGGCAAGAAATATCAACAAAACATGAAAAACATTATTTCAAAAAGGAATTTTTTATTTTAAACTACTGTAATTCATTTAAAATGGATGAAATGTTTTCCTCTTAACACAAAACATATATTTCCTGAAAAATTTGAGAAGCCTTGTGTTGCTTCAACCTCAAATGGGTGATGTTCCAACTTGCTGCAGTCATAATTTACCTATCTTGAAATATGAGTGTAATCATGAATTCTGTTCCTGAATTATATGGCTACCTTTTTGATTACCCTGTATTTAGCAGATCTTAGAAATCAATCATATACTTATCACAGACTAAACAAGATCTATTAATGAATGTAGCTCATCTATTCTATTTTCCTCATACATTTTCTTCATATAGGTGCTGTTGGAGATTGCAGGCTTCTTTGGTGCAGGTGATTGAAGTTAGCATGCACTATAAGCTCTTCCTGTAATCAATCAATCAGCATTTCAACTAAAGAACAAAGAAAAGAATTGGTGAGATTCCTGCCTGTACACAAGAGACTTCTATTGATCCTCAGACCAGGTAACTGTTAATTGCAAAAGGGTTATTGATCTTTTTTACTTAGGCTTCCTAGTACATTGATGTAATCTCAAAAAAAAAATAAAAATCACAGGTTAACAATAACTCTCTGGCCTTGGTTTTACCTGGGATAATCCATAACATCATTTTAAAAACTGAGCTGGGAGATGCTCAGAAAAAAAGTCACAGGAATTATAGAAAATTATTAATGGAGCTGATGGAATTACATTAATGAACTTCCTTTCACTTAGTTTTTCTTTTTCTAGATGTTTCTTTGTATCTTTGAAGGTATCTGTTTTTTCCTGAGTGAAAATGCATGATTATGACTGTTGTGACTTTCGTATGCCTTCATCACTGCCAGGTAGGAATCCACTAGCAGCAAGCAAGGCTTTTTAGGGTAGCATCCTATGGTAAGAACTGCTCCCTGTATTGCAGACACTGGAGTTTTGTCATTTCAGGTGCTTCACATTATTGCCTTGCCACAGGACCAAGGACCAACTGAGCAGCTCCTGGATCCCTATTATGGCGGCGTCTTTCTGGGAATTTACTACTTTGAGTACCTGCTAATGTGGGGGCAGCAGCACTGCGGCTGCCTAGGGCAGGAAGGCTTGCAATATGCCTGGGCCTTATGTCAGGGTATTCCAAGTATACCACTGGGAAGCGGGAGGACAGACAGTTAAATGACCTGCCTTAGGCACACAGAGTGTCCAGCAGGTCCGAGCTGTCAGTAGGAGCTCAGGGTAACCCCACAGGCTTTACAGCTGTGCGACCTTTTCCTGGGTGGATGTGACTCTACAGCTTCTATGTGTCTGCCTAGTACTGTCACTCTGCCTTCCTGTGCCACCAGCATCCCCCTTCCCCCAGAACATACCTGTTTTGGCTTGATCCCATGTTTGACCTGCAAAGTATAGAGAATGAGATATTAGTTGTGACTTTCAGAGCAATAATCAAAGATAAGAATTCAAACGAGCAACGCAGTAGGAGTTGAGGAAACGCAGGAACTTTTTTCTTCACGGCTCTTAATCTTTTATTCAGTTTTGCTCCATCTAGTGTCAGTGCTTGGGAATAGATACTGTTTTACAGCCCTCGACTTGTTCCCTCGCCGCTCCGCAGGGATATGGAATTCATCGTAGTCTCATTCCTTCAATACTACTTCAGCATTTTCTGGTGTCTTTGCTAAAGAAAGTTGTCACAGGACATTTGGTGGGCAGGGACATGCTTCACATAATTTACCTCCATCTTTTTTCCTTCTCTGAGAGAAACTTCATCGCATGTCTTTTAGAAAGCTGTGCCAAAATTTTCTGTTCATGTGAAATTCACTACCCTAACTTTTAGTGTCTGTAAGATTCTGATTCTCATCTGTTTGGAACTGGGCATACAATCTGTAGGAGACCATGTGGTGAGACTTCGGCTGGGATCAGAGGGATTTTTTCTGTTCTGCTCCAACCCTTATTTCTTTCTCCAGTTTGGGGTTGGGGTGAATCAGCACAGCTCTATAAGGTGTCCTGCAGGACTTTCACAGCTAAGTTCCCATTCTGCCTGCTTTGCTCAGTCCTTTGGGAGCTGCCAGGGCATCCAGGGAAGGTATCTGCTGAAGTGCAAGGACAAAGGCTCGCCCATACCTGCCTGCTTCCCTGCAGCCTGGTGACCACACTGGAGATACCTGGATGTCGTCTCAGCTCTCCTTTGCCTGCACCAGCCTGGCACTTAGCAGACACAAGAAATTTCTTTTAGTGACACAGCTCTGACATTATGCAGGAGGTAATGGTTATGCAGCAATATAGTTCAGCTTGTGTGTGGCCTCCCTTTTCCAGAAAGGAGAGACATTTCAAAACATAATCGGGGAACCTGATATAGGCTGTGCTTATGAACTTGTCCAAAATTTGTTTACACAAAATAACAGATTTAAGCCTGTGAACTGTTATACAAATTTCTACCTGTCTAGATCTGTAGCTATTAAAATAAACCCCCACAACATGTTTCCCTTGTCTAACAACAGATTAATACAGAATAGGCCAGTGCAAAGTGAATTAAGCTAGCTGAGGTAAAGCAATGGATTAGGTGCAGGGATGCTCATTTGATCCCTTCCCCTGCCTGTGTCAAAGGAGAAGAAGCTGGCAGGGAACTGCTAGGAAGGACATTGTCTTTCAGTGATTGCCTAAGTGGCCTGATTCTAAGTAACACCATTCTCTGCATGTAAGAAGAGCAAAGAAGAGACTGGTTGGGAGACCAATACTCTTCTCCATGTAGTCCAGTGCAATCAGTAAGTCACCTAAAGATAGTGGCTTTCCTGCTGATGCTCTCAGGCAATCTTCCCACTGTTGGCAATGCCAGTTACTGCAGAAAAGGCCAGTCTAGCTTTCCTTAGCACCTCAGCTGTAATACTTTTCCACTTCCTTTTGGCCAGAAGTCCTTGAACAGTCTGGTATCTCTGAAAATTATTTTTATATTCTATCACACTGATTTTTTGGCAGGGCCAGTTTTCCGAGATAGCAGAGATGTGTGACTGCCTGACCAGAACATACAGCTGTGCTGGCAAGGGGGAGAGTGAAGCAGGCCTATGTAGTGATGGAACACTCCACTGGTCCCATGCTTTGCTTTCCTCCAGGGACTCATGGAAGCTCATTCAAAGGAACCGGTTCACAAGCATGTTTCTGCCTAAAGGGGTAGTTATTCTTCAGTACTTGTCTCCAGCTCCCAGCCCTAGCCTCCACCTCTCCTGTGGAGAGGTGCTTGCCAGCACAAGCGTTTCAATGTCTGTGTAGTAGATCAGATTTGGGAGGGATACAGGGGTTGTTTTAATGCACACACACACACACAAAAATAACCTAATTACTTGTCAGGCAGTGATTTTCTGTGTTTTTCCTTTACAAGATCATACAAATTTTCCGTTGAAGTTGTGGGCCTCTGCAAAGTGTCTTTAAACCCCATTTAAACCCATTTGGAAAGTCTTTAAGCCCATAAACTCCTGTGAACTGCTGAGAAATACACCAATCTCTAAGCATTTGCAGCCTACAAAGCCGAAGTCAGCATCACTTAGTGATACTCACCCATTTTCTTCAGCTTGCTATTTGTTCTCTGACACCAGGCTGTAAAGTGCACATGGAATATGGAGATTGGATGATTGTAAGCAACCCTCAGAAGAAAAACAGACAGCTGTGCTGATACTTACTACAGGTTGTTCAAGGCAGAACTCTCAGAGAGTAAGAGATCAGGAAATTGAAATAAAGTGATCTGACAGACTATACACATGATCTTAGAAAAGGATATATAAATAATCTTATTTTCTGAGATGTCACTGAAAAAGGCTCTTAGGAGTCCATCTGAAATCAGCGATTCCTTTGTTTGCAGAAATTCAGTGTGATACAGGAAAATCTGTGAGTTGGAATATACAGGAGCTCTGATTTGATGCTCTTCTTTTCTGACTAGGACCCATGGCATTCTGAGTCTCTTGCATCAAGAGGCCTTGTTTTGGTTTGGTTTTAAGCTGTCCTTTAGCTATCATAGCAGCTTTCATTCCTAGTTAATCCCATGTTGTCATCTCTCTGACAAGCCCTAGTCAACACAAAGCTACTCAGTCTGGTTGGCAGACAGGTGCTACCAGGGAGCAGGAGGCTCTTTGCTTGGTGGCATCTAATGTTTGAGTTACCCTGGGTGCCTGTTGACAGGAGTGAATAGAGTACTCTTCCAGAAACATTTCTGATTTTTTTTATCCAGACTTGCAGTGGCTCCAGGGAAAGGTAGAATTACTCATTTATTGCTGGAATCAGTTGCACCAGCAAGTTTGCCAGCAGAGACCATGATAGCTGTGGAAGGAATTGCTTCTGACAGGTGTCCGAATATTACCAGGAAAGCATTCTCCTGACTCAGCAGGTTTGGCACCAACTCTTACAATCAAATTATTTACAGCTATTCAAGACTAGCCTCAAACAGTTGTGCAGAGGGGTAGGAAGGAGTAAGGATTCCTCTCTGTTTGGCAGCTGTGAAAAGGTCAACCACAAAGGCAGCCCCTAGATCCCAACAGAGCACAGGCATCCTGGGCCAGATACCCTCCCCGGGAATGTGGAGGGTGGCCAGGGAGGAGCAAAAAATAGCCAGAAGCGTGGCTCTGCCCATCAGGCTGGTAGCTGGCATCAGTGAAGTATGCTGTATCCTGGAAACGGGTTTAATGAATTAATCTCACTCTAACAGTTTGGGCTATACATATGTATATATATATATGTAACTGTCTCTCAGTGTGTATGTGTCTGTATACGAAGTATTCCCTCAATTCAGGAATGGTGCTAAGAGGAGCTGAGAGCCTGAAAGTGCCTACAGAGCGTCTTAGTGCTGTTTTTTAAAGCCTGCTTTCCCCAACATAGTGTAAAGATTAGTGTCCTTGATTTTGAAGTGTGTGATATAAAGATTAATTTCATTTTATGGAAAGGGTAACCTGAGCCAGTGACTTGTCCAAGGTTGTTCAGAAGAACAAGTTTGGCTAGACAGGACAGTGACAGAACTAGGTAGAAAAGCCAGCTTGCTGCTGTAGTCACTGGTGACTATTACCTTAACACAGAATGGGTATCAACATTTTTGTTTATGCAAATGCATAAGTGTAAGGAGTTGACATCCATTTCTGCTGAGATCATTTGCCCATTTTTTAACACTTACAGACACAGAGTTGTTTAGACCATCTCTGCTCATACTTAATTTTATTTGCAATAGCCTGCATTATTATGGCATTTGTGCAGCTTTTACATAATTTCCATTAAACTCAGTTCCTAGGATTGCATGCTGGCAAAACTCAAGGCAGTGAATGCAGACTTCAGTCTATCAACCACCCATTAATCCCTACAGTGTTGAGCAAAGAATTGGGCCTGTTCCACTCTGTAAACAGGGCCAGACTCATCTTGTGGAGGTGGTATGTACTCAGTGAAGTGCAAATGCACTTCTGCCTAAGAGGATTGTAGCTCTCCAATTTGTCTTTCACTCCCATTCTCCCAGTAGTTGTTCAATATTGGTATTTGGTCATGGTGGCATTGTGAAGGGAGGCTCTGCAGTCAAAATAGACCACACAGGAATAATTTTTGATTGATTTTGCAAAGCTTACTTAGATCCTGGAAGAGGCTAAGTATCTTTGCTTGCTCTGTTTTTTCCTTATTTGTAAACCACTAACAACTTATGAAAACTTCGTTGGCCTGATGATTGGGTTGTTTGTAGAATATATTACTTGGCAGAATGAAAGACCTTGTGAAGTTCTGCTTGGAAAATCAAGATTAGCAATTGAAAAAACAGCTTAGAGTATAGCCAAGGGAACTTAAGAGAATCCATTCAAATCTTTGACCCCAGAGTTATCAAAAGTTCTGCTGAATCTACATGCTACAGATCCAAGGAGATGAAACTGACTGCATGGTTTAAAAGGAATATTCCTGGAAGAAGAAAGGAAAAAAGAGGCTTGTTTTAAAAGAGTAAAGATAGACGCAGGCAATTCAGTGTCTCTAAGGAAGTTGAGGATTTCTTAAGAAATCCACGAAGTTGTCTGGATTACTGGGAATTTAGGAAGAACAGGGGTGCAGTAGGGTACAGCTAATATTTTCCCTTTGATGCTTCACTTCTGTTGTTGCAAGATGCTTTATGCATGAGAAGGTTACTTTGAAATGGTCACAGCTCCTGTAAGGAGGAAATGAGCACTGAAAGTTGGGTTTTCTTCCTCCACAAGTTCAGAAGATACTTGGAACTATGGAAGATGAAGACTCAGGGCCAAAGGGTGCGCTCAAACATTCCTAAACAAGGACAGAGATGCAGTCAGTCTCTCCAAGAGCAGTGATCTGCAAGGTATGGGGGAAGCTATGTCATGTTTTGTATTGTGTAAGCACCACCATTTCTAGTCCTCCACATGGAAAGAAGCAGACACCTGCAGGCCAGAAGACAAGGGGTGAAGAAAACCCAGGGGGCACTGGGAAAGAGAATCAGGATGGAGATGAGACAATAGATGCACTAAGATGCAACAGAGCTCTGCTAGTTCCATTAGCTGCAGTGATCAGTAGGTAGGCAAAAGCTGGATGAGTTTGAAGTGCTTTGGTATGTTATCTAGTGCTTTTTCTTCTCTGCTTTCCTATATCCTCTACTGAACCTTTCTTTTTCCAGATCAGACAGTGTTTTCTTTCTACAGCAGAAATGCCATGGCTGCTCACAGCAAGGGGAAAACTAAGCTGAATGGGGAGAAGGAAATAACTGGTGGGCTGGGGCAGATCCATTGGAGTCTGTCTTTGTGGGACTATATGAAGTGGTTCTTGTGCCAGGGAGGTCCATCTGCACTGCAGTGTGAGCTGCCTTCTGCCAGGTGTCTTTCTGGCAGGTCTGGTTCCTGACAGCTGAAGCTCTTGTTTATGTTTGCTGTTGAAAAGCGTCTTGGAGGATTTGATCTGTTCCAGGCACTGTTCTGATAATGCAGAAATACGAGACACCTCAGGAAGAAAAAAATGTGCTGTTTATCTGCAGTTGATAGATAATGTTTGTTAGAACTTTGGTAGTGATAGACAATTCAGTGGTCACATATTTTGTGTGATGAGTCATTGATTTCATTTCCCTCCACAAAGGTGTCCAAACAAATTCTATGTTAACTTTTTAATAGAGATCTTAGCAGAAAGATCACAGCTTGAATGAAATGTAAAGAATTAACTAGTATCATCCCAGGTATCTCCAGGCTGAAAAGACAGATACTTTACTTCTTGGAAAAATGTCCTCCTAAAATCAGTTAAGTGCAAAGAAAATGTCTGTCTCCAAGTCTAACATATTTCCACAGGAGGGAATTACTTCATTGAAAAGTAATTAAAATTGACAAAAGTTGCTGTAGTATGGCTTAAAACAACAAATACTAGTCCCTGTTTTCTGCTTTCTTTGTATGAAAATCTTCTGTGGAGAAGACATCTAAATTCCTCAGATTAGGAACTGGATAAAGATAATTCCTTTGCAAATTTATTTTTGGCATTGTTCTATTTCAAGTACTTTTGCCATTGAGCTTGTCTATAGTAGAGCAGCAGTATGTGCTTCAATCTTAAGCAGATATGATTTCAATGGATAGGAGAGCAGCTGAGACAGTACCTCTGCCTGGCCCCAGGCTGAATGTATAGTGTTACGTGTGAATGTCTGACACAGTATCTGAGTCTCTGCAACGCATTTCAATGCCCAGCATCCTGCACGACCTATGTTCTCCGTCTTAACCCTTATTCCTTGTGCACCACTCTTCCAGTGACACCTTCAGACAAGGCCAAAGTACTTTTATTTTTTTTTTCCAATTTATATTTACTTATGGATTTTGATTTGTAAATTTTGGGACCATTTTCCAAAAGGCTCCCAGTTGTGGCTTTCTCAAGCACCCACCCTAGCATCAAAACTAGATCTCCAGTTGAGTTTATTTGTGAGCTCAGACTCTGGTGGCTAGACAGGTGTCTTTCATTTTCAGGTGACAGTATCAGTGATATGATTCATGCCTATGTTTTTGGCTTCCTGTGTATTAAATGATGCACTCTATAATTCACAGTGTTACAGACCAAGCTGGACTATTTGGGTCAGAAAAAACAGCTCTCATCTCGAAAATGAAACATTTGTCTTTCTATCTGACTTTAAACCTATTTGAAAGATATGAAATTCTTAGATCAGATCTTGTTCACTATCTCAGCCTGTCAGGCTGCAGACCTGAACATGGCAAAAAGCTAGGAAAAAACTTCTTGGTTCATATATTTAGGCTGTGACAGTTCTGCTACTTAGAAGAAACTGCTGCTCAACATTCAAGCCTGCTTATGATTGCTCAAACCTAGTTTTTGCCATGCCATCCATCTCTGATGTTTGTATTTTCAAAGTGGATGATTTTACCTCCTATACAATTGACGGCAATGTTTTTATAGTTCTTTGGAGCAGACTGAAGGCTTTAAAGATGCAGTAACATTCCAAAACCACCTCCATTTCCTTGCAGCCTAAAGAATGCTACAGTTCTCAAAAACATCTTGTGTTTCTCAAGCACTGTCTAGCAAAGGAAAAAGAAGTCAGACCCTTAGAATTCAAGACAGAAAATACAAGAGAATATCTAGATATGGCTTTGGATAGTTAAAGAAAATCACCAATGCACTTGGCAAGGCAGCCCCCAAGCTCCTCCTTTCTTCCATCAAACATCAGAGTAACTTATGTATTGCATTTAAACCCTGATCTCTTCCTGGAAACGCAGTCCTGAGCATGGGCAATTTTGGTGTGTGCTGTTGCTCAGGCTATGTTGACAACAGATTGATTTACAGCAAGTTTAAAATACATACCTTTTCCCTTTTAGTAAACACCACCCTTCTTGTCTCCGTGTGTCTCTTTCTTTGTCTTCTGTCACAATAAATCTGGCTGCCACACACTGTAGTTAACTCAAAATATTGCTAGCATTAAATGTGCCCAGACATTTTTATGAATACATTAAACTTGCATGAAATTTTTAGGCATTATAATTTACCAAGCTTACACCAGGATGGCATTTGATACTGACACGAGCTATTAATTAAAAAAGAGGACATTAAATAATTGTCAGTTGACATCTAAATTACTGTTTTGTTGGCTGACAGAATCTTGCCTCAAGCCTTTCTCTTCTCAAGTGTTAGTAAATATCCCATTGAGTTTAAGGGCATCCCACTGTGAATTGATTGTTTAAATCTTAATGTTATATACCTGACTAAATAAAGTGGTAAATGCTGTTAATTATTTCACAATGAGCTGTCAGTGTCATGTAGGTGTAGAAACACTTGTGTTTGAAGTATTTGGGAAACTACCAAGGGAGACACATCCAAATGCTTCCTGATTTTAGTGGAAATCTGTTCCTGAGATGTGTTGGTTAGGTTCAGCACCAGCTAATCAGGGTTCTAACACAGATGATTATCTGCATCAAGGCCTTCAGCTGGTACAAGGCTGAGCAAGTCCATCGGCTGTGAAAGTACTTTGCTGGGTGATACCCATTCAGAGTATTTCTCTGCTAGGGAAATTATTGAGCGGCCTAAGGCATTTGTGGGAATAATGATGTGAAATTTTAAACAAAACTTGGCTGAAAGTGAACTTGGTGAGTGTTCTGTTTGTTGGATTAATTTTTTTTTCCTGAGCAAACATTAATAACCATTACTAGTCAAGCAGAGAATGAAGTTGTCTGCAGAAGATATGTCAGTTCTCCCCTCCAACCTAACAAGTCAGTGTCTTGATTAACACTGAGGGTTTCAGGTTGCCTATATCCCTGAGGGATTCAGGATGGCTATATGGTTGATTGGAGTAAATATCTAGAACCAAGTTATTTCAGATAATGGACTTTATCAAAGAGATTTCTAGGACTAGCTGCTGGTCTAAAAATTACATGAATTAGAATTTCCTAGGGAACTGAAGCAAGTTGCTAAAATCAACTTAGATCTAATTATCATATGTCTCTCTGGTGACCTGAATGAATGGGAAACTATGGCCTATGGGGAAAAATGACCATGAATAAAAATGAACATACAGCTTGGATTTTCTTGAGGAATCTCCTTGGTATTTTTAGTACTGTAGCATTTACACTGCAAGTACTCAGCACAAGTAATATTTCAATGCTCTTTTCAGGAGATAAACTAGGAGGAATTGTGGTGGCTTTGTGTTTGTGCTGTTTGGGGAATTTTTTTTTTCCTGTTGCCGTTTTTAGGAATAGCTACCTCATTTACATCTCCTTTCAGAGATATACAACCTCAACCAGTTAGATAAAGACTGTCAGAATCCAAAACATGGCATATAACCCCTTTCTTTTCACTAAATGTGGTCCTGCAATGAAGACATGCCAACATGTGTGAGAGTCCTGCAGAAGGCTACCAGATACTTCAGATATTACTTTTTGCTATAAAAGTCCAGTTCCAACATTTAAGATATTCTAAATAGACATAGACCAGTTTAACATGTCAGCACAAACTCTACCATCTGGAAAGGCCCTATCCTGAAGAAAGTTAGGAAGAAAGATAAAAAAGTACATTGAATCCTGTATGTTGTATTTCCTCTTGATTTTCTGTGAATAGATTGCTTGGATTGCAGAATCATGGTGGAAAACCAACCAGTTTCTGCATCAACTATCTGAGATGTGGAAAAGTATAGCTTTTTTTATAAAATAAAGCACCATATGTACTCCCTTGCTAAAAATTGATGCTATCTTGAGGATATCTGTATTTCACTAATTCTACTAAGGATTAGTTTGTAGGGGCATATTCAAATGTTTGCTATGGATCTGAGAGCATTTTTACTTTCAGAGGTTTCCTCAAGACCAGTAGAAGGCTATATACCTGCATTATAGAATCCATTAGTGACCCACCAGGCAGTAATATATAGATGGCCTGAAGTGCATTGGAACAAAGATTTTTAGGAAATTACTCACTACCACAAGAGAATTGAAAAGTACAACTAATTAAGAAATGATGGTGGATTTCTAATTGTTTTCTATTTAACCATAAAAATGTCATCTTTTACATAAATGGTTTTGCCCCAAAACATTGTGGAATTAGAGCTTCTGTCACTGGTCAGTGTCAGTGCTCTGAGGTAAAATGTTTGAGTATTGTGTATTGTCACACTTCCAGCCTTAAGAGCAGAATTTTGTCATGAAACTGAAAACTTCACTCTGCCTCTTAGCAAATGTCTGTAGACTGGAACAAGGAATCATCAAAGGGGGCAAAGTAAGGTCATCATTAAAGATGTTAAATTTCGCTGCCATGACAAAACCAGTCACTTCCCCTAGAAAGATCAGAGGCTGGTATAATAAATGTTCAGACTGTCTCTGAAGGAAAATATGACACATAATAAACAGCAAGGGGAGGTAGAAAGTCCAGCATGGAACAGTTCATAGATCGTACTGTCTGCATTTCATCCAGGCAGTAAATCTGCCTTCTGTGTCTCTTTTTGTCCCTCTTATCCCTTTATTCCCTTTTCTATTGACTTTGTTCTCTGGCTTTTCTATTCTAACCTAGCTCTTTCTCATGACTTTCCCATTCATCGCTCTGTCTATACTGTCCTTAATACACCACAAAGTTTACTGGATATTCTATGTTTGTTCTTCTGACCTTATAATAGCCCTAATCTATTTTAGATTATACACAAAATTTGTCAGATAATCGTGTGTTACTAGAAAGGAGTGACACACTATTTTGTGAGAGTTATCTGTGTTAGGTTGTGGAGACGTATCCCTGGGAAAAATAACAGATGCTTCAGGACTGGGTCCCTTTTCTGTTGGACAGGCAAAACACTGAAGTAGTTGCTGCAAGTGATGCCCTTGCTTTGATCTTCAAATCAGTGTTTACGAATGCTGTGCTCTCTTTATGAGGAATGGCTGTGATGGGGACATTCTTCTATCCAGCAGTCTGAGAGAGGCCAAAAGCCTTTTCTGAGGTCACTGAGTATATCTGTTGTCTTCAGTTCATGAGAATGCTGATCAATTAAAGTTTGGGGGTTTTTAATCACTTATATCTGAAAGGGATGCAAAAAAGTGTCCAGATCTGTTGGTCACCAGGAGCCAGTAAACAACTTGCAGTCCAGAGTCTCTACTCCTGTACATCTCTTCCTTATTGCCTGTCCTTGGAGGAGATGCAGAGTGGCCATTGCCTAAGCAGTCTGGCACTGCCTCTTCTGCTGATGAACCAGTCAGATGCTCAAAACCTAAAATGGCCGTACTGTTTCTAGGGAAGGGGAAGGAAGGTGAAGGGCAAAGATGCATCCCTTCCAGCAGGACCTTGACCTGTAAGAGCCTGGAATGGAGTTCTCAGAACTGAGATCTAAACCCCTTAATGTAACCTTTAATGAAGACAATTACCAAGAGTTTGCTATTATTATGTATAGTACAAACTAAAAAAAAGATGTTTAGTCACAAGTGTTTGAAGAATTTTCTTTTTAAAAAGGATCTCAGTCTCCTGGGATTTCTTGCATATTTCTAAAATGTTAAAACCCTGTTACAAATAAAATCCTTTTTCATGAAGATCCACCAGATACCCTCATCCTCTAGAGGATTGCTTGTGTGTTACGTGCAATCATTCAAATGACAGTTGTGGGGAAGCAACATGCATAAAGAGAGAGAGGAGTTAAATTTACCCTTTGTGCATCACTCCGCCTAGAAAACACAATGACTCTTACCTTCTATCCGTTTTGCCATCTGAATCTAAAGAGAGAATAGGACAATGTGTTAGTTAACCAGGAACAGAGTGGTGATAGGTCTGCACAGAAGCTGTAAGGTGCCAACTAGGAGAACATAGTTACAGCTGTTAAAGATACAGCAATCCTTTCTGAAGCAAAACTCTTTGATATTAGCCCTGTCATGCAACTTTCCTAAAGCCCTTCTTGATTCCTCCAGCTGGAATATCTCATTTCCATTTTCTCAGAGGTGTGTCTTTGCTAATATTCTGGCTGTTTGGAGTTTGGCTCTGAGAATTAGCATATCTCCAGAATGTCATGAGAAACAATTTTGAGGCTAAACAGTGGTACTGAAATGTGAATCTACAGTTCTAGGCAGTCCAGCACTTCAGACATTTTTAAAATAGGAACTATTCATAGAAACACTGAAGCTCAGATCTGCTGTATCAGAAAATAAGGAGACCTAGATCTCTAGAGAAAAGATCAGGAGTATTTTTTCTTACCTTCAAAGACACTGTCAAATATTTGGGTTTTCATCATGTAGATTATTACTCCTACAAAAATGATTGCTAGAAGTGCTCCCAGAGTAACTCCTATAATAACATATGTGTAATCTGCAAATATTGAAAACAAGTCAGTGAGTATACACCATTAAGTAATAAATACAGTCTTTGTGTGTCAGATGTGACACAAAGTATTAAAGTTTAAATGCATCCCTAAAAAAATTATAATGCTTAGCCAGACTAGGTAGCTGAAAAAAGTCTGAGTCTATTCTTTCAGACTCCTGCATATCATGAAACTATGTGTACTTGTGGCTAAGGGGCTATGAGGTGTTTTATGATAATGCATGACTTCAGCCTTTGTTGCATGCAGGTCTCAACTCGGTTTTAGAGCTAGGGCTCTACTTTTCCCCCTGAAGCAAAATTCCTCTTCCCAACTCCTTTACCACTCCATGTCCTGCCAAATTCTTATTCCTGCTTCCCATAGCTGCACACACACATATCTACCTCCCAGTCCCTAGCCTCCTGCCCTGTCTGACTATTATGTCTAAGTCTTTTCTGGGAGGAAGCAGGAGAGTTTTTAAGTGTAAACTATGAATCGTGATTTTGCATTACTGTGTGTACATAGGGGTCTGCCTTCATATGTCAGGCAGGAAGATGTTCAGGATCTGTATTCTAGGCTCTGTCCTCCCTACCCTTGTTATGCTTACCTAAAAGTAATTTAAAGCATCAGTCACATAACAGGACTCTGCTGTGCTAGGCAAATACAACCATGCAATCAGATGCTTATCTTCTACAAATAAAAAGTACATAAAGTCTTCTAAGGATGTTTAATTTTGTTACTTTGCCTCTAACTTCCTGTTTGGAAGCAAAAATCTCACCATGTACTTACCTATTTCCTCTTCTGGGTTTCCAGAAGCATATACCTTTGCTCTCCAAAAATCTGGAATGGAAATATTTTAGTCTGTTAGGACATTGAGCAGAATGTCACACCTGGATATTTCCAAGGGGGATAGTTGATTCTAATAAAGCTTAAGATAGGATCTGAGGCTTCCTGAAGTATTGAGGCATTATGAGCTAAGTTAATGAGGGCATCCTAGAAATGTGGCCACCATGTGCCAGTTTTTGAATAGAATAGAAAATACAATTTCAAACTTTTGTTGTCTTAGCACTGTTATCATTCCAGTTTCCTCACTGCAGGCCTGGGAGGACTTTGCAAGAGAAATAAGAAAAAGATTACAAATGCATTAGAGCTAATAAGACATGCTAATGAGTGAGAGAATGGCACACCCCAGCAGCCCTTTCCAAAAAATTTGAATCCCAATCCTGCCTGTAGTTCCAGTCTTCAAAATGTGATTTATTGCTGACAGAGAAGAGAGTCTTTTCCTCTTGCAAGGAAACTGTATGGGCTGGAAGCAAACCTTTTCAGAGACTCCTATGCCAAGTTCCCTGTTGGTGAAAAAGACACCTCCTGACCATTCCCTTCTCCATAAAGCCACTGAGTCATGCTACCTGATGGTCAGAGTGTGCAGGCCCTCAGAATAGAGTGGCTTTGAAGAAAACAATTCATTCTCAAGTACTTTATGAAGGAAACAGATTCAACATTAAAAAAAAAAAAGAAAAAATAAAAAGGAGAGGTCATATTTAGTTTTAATGTTGCTTGGTTATTATAGAAAATTGATAAAAATGTACACTCAAAGGGGTTTTTTTTTAGTGATGGGCATGCAAGGATATTTCCACCAGTGTCTTTTCAAGTAGCTCCAAATCATGTAACTGACATGTAGCTTAGCTGCATGAGTTGCCAGGACCATGAGAAGGCTTTAAAGGCAGATATAATTCCTGCATTTCAAAACAGCATGCTGCTAAATTTCTGCACATGCTTCAGGCAGAATGAGAAGTCCTCTCCTACAGCTATTGCTCTTTGGCAATCCATTGCCTGGGCAACAGTACCTATGGCACCTGGTGGGAATATAGCTGCTTTGCATACAACATTGTCTTTTCATTGGCATTCCCCACCATCATGGGGAAATGTGAGAGAGTGTCATAAGTCCCAGCTCCTCTCCTCCACTTCTTGTGGAGAAATAATTATATTTTCTTTAGGTTTTGGGGGTTGTTTTTTCATTTGTTGTCCAGTAAAATAAAGCTAGAAACGTGATTGTTTTTAAACCTGAAGCATACTCCTCCCACTCCAAAACAAAGAATTTTGCTATCTTTACAGAAATGTATCTTGTGTCTGCTTTTCAGACTGCTAAAACTCTCTTGAGCTGAGTGTGTGCTCTGGGGCTTCCACGGTTATGTAAAAAAAAAAATCTGATATATTGAGCGGCTCACAACAGATTTTTTTTTTCTCCTGGTATTAATCACATTTTTAATCCCACATTTTCATAAATTGCAAACCTAGCTTCAAAAATGTGGAGAAGACCTTAAAAAAGCCTTGAGTTTCAAAGCAAATTTATTTTGAGAACTATAATTCAATGCTGATAGTCCTTTTTTATTTTTGGCAAACTTTTCTTCATAATTAAAATGTCTGAAAACTTATTTTATGCAAGCAGAAATGTTTTCTCTTCAAAGTCTCCATGACACTCAGAGAGAGAGTTAAAAGGGGTGGAGAATCTGTGATTATACAAGCTATACTAAATGACCAAAATCAAAGTTATGCACATAAAGACATTTAAAGAGAAGAAAAAGGTCTAAAACTACATACTGGGTGTAAAAAGCATAGCTTCTGTTTTTCCAGATTAAAACCCAGTCTTTTTGCTCTCGCCTGTGATTTTATTTCATTATAAATTTTAAAAACCCCACATTTCTCGTATCCCCTTAATTATTCTTTGTGCTCATATGAAGAATGTTTTAAATTCAAACATAATAAAAGTGATATTGTATTACTTTTATTATCCTAATGATCATAATACATGGACCTTAATGTATGCTTTCTAATGGAATTAAACTAGTGACAGATTATATGTTTTATGACAGAAATAATATTTTACATGGAATATTTTATGTAGGTCAGTTTAATATATTGAGATTAAATTATTAGTTTCTTTTTTAAAAGGGAGGGAAATCTCTGAAAACCCACAAGGCTAAAGAGAGTATTTTCAATTCATACTTTCAATATCGTTTTAATTTAGGTTTAATATCATTTACTGAATGCTGCCTAAGTACCGTTTGCTTTTGAAGACTGTTTTAGGTGTCTTTTGTTTGTTTCAGTTCTTTTTGAGTAGAAGGAACTGCATTAACTAACTCAAATACACTTTTTTCTGTTTGACCTCGATCTTCTTCCTCTTCAGTTTGACCATTAGACGGTGTACACAACCCTTCTGATTTAGAAGGGTTAGAAATGATGTCTTAAGCGCTGCAGTGACTAGTCCTAGTGCTAGCTTTCTCACTCCTTATCTCTGTGTCTGGGTTTTAGACTAACTTCCACATCTAGAATAGACCCTTTGAATTTGGAGATTATTTGCTTCTGGGTAGAAGAACCTTGCAGATGAATTTGATATGTGTACTAGAGTGACTTGTGGATCGTTTTTCAAAGAGTCTCAAAGCAACTGACGGTGCTTTCCCCTCTCCCGTGTGCCTGGCTCAGGCACAGTGTGGAATTGGCACTGTAATAGAGATGTGCTCCCCGGGGCACTGGCAGCACCAGGGTGCTGGTGGGAGGTGCAGCTGCGTCTCCAGCTAGTGAGGGGAACATCTTGGCGAGCGTATTGTTGTCAGGGAGTCTGGAGATGAGACTGCAGACTAGATGGGTCCTGCGTTAGAGGTGGGGGGAACAGAGGAAGAGTAACTCGATCTGCGGTGGGAGCCTGCTGGAGGAGCCAGGCTTGGTGAGGTATGCCGGAGCCAGGCAGGCGGCTGGGGAGGCTCTTACCGCTGTCTGCAAGGGCAGTCCTCTACCAAGGCAGAGATGCTGAGAAACTGATGGACTCGCAAATAAATACACTGGGCTGGGAGCCCCTTGTCTGCGATCTTGATGTAACCCTGGGCAAACTTAGCCCTCCTCAGACCTGCAGCACACAGAGCTGAGCTAAGCAGAAAACAGCTTCTGAGCTGCACTGAGGGACATCTTGTTCTCCCTACGACATAACTCTGCTCACGCGGTGCCTTGCCCAGAGGTCAGCACAGTGAGGAAAATGGTGCAGAATGCAATTTGGGCATAAGATCAGGGAGCAGGAATAGCTCAGTTTCCCCACCTGATTAGATATTGTAAACAACTCCGAACCACAACCTGCCGTGATAAACAGCAATGTGTGCTGCATCTTTCTCAATACACAGCACTCGCCTTAGTCTCTTTGCTTGCTGCCTCCTGCTTTCATGTGACTTTCTTCTCCCTTCCTCCCTCTACTCAGATTTCACCTCATTGCATCAGATGATGGCTGGTCCTGTGGCATTGCAGCAGCCAGGGGCTCAGTGCCATTTATCTTTGGGGCAGCAAATGGGAAAGGAAGCACATATCTGGGAAACCCAGAGACAGTGTAGAAAAAAGGAATGACTCACAGGGAGTCCAGAGTTAAGTAAGGAATGTCCATGGCAATGAAGAGGTTATAGGCAATTATCCTGCTGTAAGCCAATCCTGAAAACCAATATATAAAAAAGGAAAGTATTTTGGCTGGTATATTGTGTAGCAAAATTTCCAGCTATATGTAAATTTCGTAATATAGGCACTGTTGGCATCCAAGCAAACAAGTTGTTCTTTGGAACTCAAAGGCAAAATCCTTTACTCCAGTAATAGATGAAGACAGGAGTCACTCTTACATGGAGACAGAAATTTGTTGAGCTCTACTGTGTGCCATGCACCCCTCCATCCAATGCATATACCTTGCCTGTACCTTTCCATGTGAACACTCGGAGCCATTTTCCCTATATCTATTGCGAAGTGCCCTTTGTTGTTGAATATGCCTTGCTGCTCCTGAGTCTGCATCTCTTTGCTCTAAGCAAATGCTATTGTATTAATGGGACTTGTGTCATTTGATTACTGAGCCATAACTAGTCAGTCGCTAGAGAGCAGGCATGGCTGCTAGGAACAGTTGGTTACACATATCCTGTGTGGTGGACAGTCTTAATTCCTCTGGAGTCTTGGAATTGTCTGTAGAAAGGTGCAGAGGGCTTGAGGAGCCAACAAAAACAGACAGTGAGAGCAACAAATTCCTGTGTGTCCCCTGAGAATGGGCAGAGCACTGTTGTAGATCTGTGGATAGATTTGCTTGCACAAGGTGAGGCAGGAACGGTTATCCAGTGGACACAAACGAGAATAGCTGGTCTGCATGTCACGGGTGTGGGGCCAAACTGCCCTTGTGGGATTCCCCAAGTGTAGATGGTGAATTTCTACGTCTACATGAAGCAGGGCAGTGTGGGAGGTGCTCATTAGGTAAAAGATGAGGCTTTTGCCACCAGAGGGTGCCTGCCCCCTTACCAAATGCCTTGGAGACGGCAGTAGCCCATGTAACTGCTGCCAGCTCCTTCCTTCGTGTTAGTCCACATTGTCCAGTGTTAATAAGACCCCTGCTGACGCTTCCTATTCATGAGCCCCACTTCTTCCCCGCACAAAGTAGAGATGAGTAACCTTGAAGTAAGAAACGGGTCATGAGAAAACCCTGCTTTGGGGTGACAGGGAGCTTTAGAAGCACCATGAGTCAGGAGCATCAAAGTCCTGTAAGGCAGAGTTGCAGAGTCCAAAAGTGGATTGCAGTTAGCATGCACACAAATCAACTTTTCCCTTATACTCTATTAAAGTACTATTTTCTATACAGTGCCAAACAGAGTGTTCAGCAGCTCTGCCATCTCCTCTGTAAAGCTGCAGGTATCTTCTTCATGGTGTCTTCTGGATTGCACACAGCTGACCCCTTAGCATTCAGAATAGGAAATGTTAGCTAGAAAACAGCAAAATGCCCCTTTGTCTCACAAATGTTCTTTCTCCAAGGAACAAAGTTTTAAGCAACATACATACAATTAGGCTGGGGAAAAAATAAGCCCACCAAGTTCAGGAAAACAAAACTCTTAAAAAGAATGGAAAAGAAATATGTTAGATCACTTACGTAAGAGAAGAATAAATGCTGATAAGACTGATATCCGGCTTGTCAATAAGATCATTATGAAGTTTTGACAACAGAGTGATTTCACCCAAGTTTTCTGAATTTCGTTCTTCAGCAGTGTTGAAAACACAAAACCTTAAGCAGGTCACATGACTATCAAGAAACTGCAGTCACATCCTGGGTAGTTATATACGCAAAGAGAAGTTCCCTTTTTTGGGTTTATGTTCAATATATAAACAAATTCTGGGCTTGAAAATGTTTTGTGGGGAAGCTGGACAGCCAACAGTCAGACGTTCCCTACTTCACAGTCACAGCCTGGTTCAGCTGTTTTGCTCTCTGAGAGGGCTTTGCACAGTAGTAGTTATTTTTAGAAAATTCAAGAAGTGAATTCTACCACAGTGAATTTGTCTCTGCTGAGGTCTTCTAAATCCACAGACAAGCAAGTGGATTTTCTGTCTTAGAAGAAGAACCTTCTAAGGCGTTCTCTCTCAGTATTGCTAGCTTTTTTGAACTTAACATGAATGCTATCTTAGTGTTTTGAGAAGAGCACTTGTTTGAATATTTCTCTTTCATAATCAGCTTTTTCAGGAACAGAGGAAAACCAGATCACCATGGCTGCTAAACCATTGCCAGCCAGTTCCTGGAAAATAACTTCTACCTAAGAAAAATGTCTTGGTGTAGTAGGAACTAAAAAGCAGGAGTTTATTATCAAATGATCTTTCAGATAGGAGTAAAGCTTATTCTTTGAACCACAGTAAAAAACCCCACATTTTTCTGTTCTTCATGAAAATTTTTCTCTTGAAATTAATTGATGTGTTCTACAACTAAATGACAGCAAAACAGACAATTAAATATTAATGTTTTTTTGCTAGGTGAACACATTCCTTCAAACTCATTTAATGTCTGTCCTTCAGAGGGAGAAAGCACAAGAACATGGACCTCATTTCTTTACAGCACAGGTCTGTAGAGGGTCTCTATATTGCTTTTACCCCTTGCTTCTTGATGTACCTTTCTGCTTTAGAATTGTCCTGTCCTGTCTAGTATCTCATATAAGCATCTCATGTGGATGCTTATATATTCCAATCAAAATAATCTGAAACACATCTTGTGTGAAAAGTTTTAAGAGAGAAAACTCTTGAATATTTCTTTTTTCCTACTGTTGGTGAAGGAATGTCTGAGCAATCTGGTCTCAGGAGACTCTCATGCCTTAAGGCTGGATGAAATACCTGTAATGCTGAATAAACTACAGTTGTGAATTCTTCCTTCCAGAAGTCTGGTTTTAGTGGGACCATTGTAGTCCATAAGGAGTGGTGGTGACTGCGTGTGTATGGCAAATGATGGCAAATGAACATGATGTTGACAAATGTTTAGTTGCTCTGACAAACCAAGTGAGAAATTGTATTTATGACTTCCAAGGTGTTTGTGAAGGGATAATCAAAATACAGTGTTAGCCAACAACTCTGGAGTTTCTTGAGATGCTAAAAACATAAAGATGATCCATGTACCCTCTGAGGTGGCCTTAATTCCTGGCCTATTTTGCTGTATGAAGCATAGGTACAACTGACTGAGTGTGGTAGATGTCATAGAAAGTATTTGTTAATTCTTTAGCCTGTAGTGAGTGTTGGTGTGCACACATGCACGTGTGTATAAGTCATTTTTGCTCTTTCACTGCTCCTGGTTGCCTATGGGATCAGAGTTGAAAACACTAAAACTTAGCAAACAAAAATCTCTGCACCAGCTGGATGGAAAAGATCAGAATCCTTGTAAGAAATCTCCAACGTTTTGAATGAAACCTATGTTTCATCTGCAAATGATCCCATGCTCCAAGGTTCCTGAAAACCTCTTATGGAAGAAATAACAGGAATGTCAACTCTCTAGTTTTAGGGTTTGGTTTTTTTTGTTTGTTTCTCCTGTCCCAAGTCAGTGGTCTCAAGAAGTTTTTGTATTTCAGAGAAGGAACTAAACATCTAAGTATCTGGCTGAACTCTCTCAAGCTCCATTGCTACTGCTCCACAAATGCTTCAGAGAGCTTAGCTAGCTGACTGCACACTGCTGACTGCGCATGCTTCACTATTCTCATTCACAGCATACCTCCAGTGAGGAAAAGCACTAATCAGAATAAGCCAGGCTTAATAGAATCCTGCTTTGTAGTAGGTTTATTCTCATTCTTGACCAAACTGGGAAACATGGTTTCAAGCACAGTCATCATAATCAGCCCTCCCTCTATTTTTCACCATCCAGCCACTGGGCAGGATATATATGTTTAATTAATTCTGCTTTTACCTTCGACCTGTAAATAGTGGGAGTAATGTCAGATTTATATGTTATATGAATAACAAGGATTTCTCAGGAGACTCTATCCTGGTGAAAGAGGCTAACTGTAATTTTCAGCTGTGAGTAATTGTATATAATATAATCCTAAATGATTTTTCTTCTGTAATTTCATTAGAGTTTAGAAATTTAATTAGATTTTGAATCACTCTGAAAT
This sequence comes from Calyptomena viridis, assembly GCA_013390005.1. Classification (NCBI taxonomy): domain Eukaryota; kingdom Metazoa; phylum Chordata; class Aves; order Passeriformes; family Eurylaimidae; genus Calyptomena; species Calyptomena viridis. The sequence goes on from WEIV01023713.1 coordinate 103,699, forward strand.
AAAGTAGCAAAACACCCAGAGACTAAGTGCAGTGGTTATTTTGTCCTCCGAGGCCAGAATTCTTGGTCTCAAATTGGCATGTGTTCATTAGGAGGAAGTTTGCAGAAGTTCTTGATATATTATTGTCTTTCAGAATGGACTCCAAATAGGTCTTTGGAGAGCATTAGAAGAGCACACAATTATTATACAGACTCTTTTTGAGGTTTAAGATCATCTGCCTTTCATATACTTAATAAAAATATGCCTCTAAAGTTGTTTAAGAAACTGTGGAGATAGGAAAGATGCTCCTCCAGTGCCTCAGTGCTCTTCCTGGTTTATTAGCAACTCCAGTACCTGGGTATGATAATACAGAGAGGAGTTGTTTGCTTTACTTTAATGATTAGGTGGGTTTATGGTTATTTTTATTGCTACACATATGAACTGTCATGGTGGCTGTAATTAGAGACACACTAAGATGCTGTTCCTTCTCTTCCATGTGAGGTTCAAAAGAAAGCTGTCTTGGCCAGCTTTGATTCTCCGTGGAATTCATCCTATGGGCAAAAAATGAACTCAGATGGCACTAAACAGCACAAAGCAAAGACCAGTGTGGCAGCTGATGATAGCATGGGGTGCCGGGATAGTTGTGGTTTCAGAAAGGAGAGACTCTTAAAAGATTCTGAGAGACTAGATATGCAAGTGCTTGTTCCCTCTTTGTTTTGACTAGAGTAACACAGTTTGTTTTTGTGAAGATGTCCAGATTTATGCTGTTTAACTAAAAAGGGGATTTGAGCATTTATGAGCACATTCTCCAAAGCCTTTACCCTTTTCTCATTGGGGTTAGTTGACTGCACCAGGACTACCCACATGATTTTATGAGATTAGGTCCTTAAAAGGGAAAAGATGCAGCAAATTGAAGAATTGAGTAGAGAGAAGGAAATTCAGCATGGCCACAATACAAGGAACCATAACAGAGATATAGAATCAAAGAATCTAACACAAACGAGCATGGGGAGAAAGAGCAAATGTTGTGAAATAAAGAATCTCAGCAGGACAAATCAGACAGACAAACATAAAAGAAGTGTTTAAATAAGAGCAATCCAACCTATTTGAAAAGAAAGAGATAACTCTAATGCAATGGGATGCATGTCAGTCCCAAAGTGAGAAGTGAAAAGAAACTTCCTAGTTGAACAGCATGTTCAGTTACAGACTGACCATGCAAACATTGCATCCTCTGTGTTGGCCACTGCAGGCAGACATGGAGTGAAACAATTGCTTGGTCTAATTCAAGGTGTCATTTCCTTTGTTTCGTTAGCAGCTCTTAATGAGAGCTCATCGTCCAGTCCCTGGGCTCAAATATATGCTTTCAGAGTATATACTGAAGTGAGTCCGATTGAAAAAGGTTCTTGGAAAAAGATTGAAAGTTTTTGTGGCCTTTCCTTGGTGTATATCAGTGGAAATTAGACAACCTCAGGCAGTCTGGTGTGCGTGGATGTGCTGCTTTAACATGTCATTAACATGTCATGTCACATCATGGAATAAATTGAAGAAAACATGTTCAGGCTGGTTACTGCCAAAAAATCAAGGTGCTTTTGCTATGGGCATCCGGAACAAATGGAAACTATGCTTGAAAACTCACAGCTGCTCTTCCTTTGCTATTTTCTCCATCTTCTCCTCTGTCAGGACTCTGAGCTGCTGGGACAACTGGAAGGGATTCCACATCTCAGCAAGCAGCAGAATCACAGATGTCGAGTGTGTTAACAAAGGGAAACACGCCTGCACCAGTTATTTAATGCTTTCCTCCATTTGTACATTAAGGAATACTATGGGAAACGATTCAGCATTTCAGTCTTGTTCCTTTTTTATTGCTCTCCCTCTCTATTTCCTTCTCATTGTGAAGGAATGTGTTATGTTACAGGGGTTCTGGTACATTTTAAAAACATGCTTTCTGGATTTTACTTGAGGGACACTATAGCTTGGTCCTGTTACCAACTCAGAGAAGTGCAAGGAGGCAAAGTAAAAAGCTCTGTGACACACGTACTCAAGTCTCCTGTGTACATTGGGAAGGAAAATGCTGAAGTAGTCCATGTCTCAGCTGAGCAGTCTATTCATTTGCAGATGTGCTGCCCCAGATCTTGCTGTGTTGTTAGGTATATAAAACTGTGTGGTGTCTCTCATGGAAGTTACAGCTTTTACTGAGCTTAGTTTCTTCCATAGCAGATGTATTTGGATTTTTCATTCAGGTGTTCTGCATCTGTGTGTCGTTATTGCTTGCTTTCCAGTGAAGTGCCTTGGTTTTTGTACTTCTGTGGACTCTGTGTTATACTGCAGCAGGAAAAAAGAGCATTACAAAAGAAGGCAATGGCTTCCATGGTTAAGGAAAGTGCCTGCCCAAAATTTTGGGAAATTGTATATATTTCAAATTAACACATAGCAACAAGCAGATTATGTGCTGGGATGAAACATAAGTAGACAGACTTGAGTTGAAAAGTNCAAGTCAAAAGAACTGAGAAGACCAAGAATTCAGCCTTCGTTCCTTCCAAAGCAAGATTTCAATTAATAGTCAACAGAGGCTGAGGCCTCTGGGTTTTTTTTTTCCCCCTGAAAGGGATTAATTTTTCACTCTGATATCTTTCAGAGAGGTGGCAGGTAGGTAATTTCTTTTAAAATTACAAAAA
>WEIV01023713.1:107923-185416 GCA_013390005.1 Calyptomena viridis
TTTGTCAACTCCAGGTTGGAGTTAAGTGTCTGCTCTGGGAAAGAAGCTACAGAGCATGTGGGTTTTAGTACATTCAACATCCTGTGGGAAAACCTCTCTACATTTTGTTTGTCTCATTGCTCAAATCTATCTGAGTGAGCTACTGGAAGAGGAGATTCTTCCACATATTGTGTATTCTCTGAAGCACTGTAAGTCACAGTGGAGATACTTTTGCATTTATAAAAGTGAAGAGGAGCTGGAATGCTATTGAGAGGAAGAAACAATCCCACAAAGCTGATGAAGTCCTTGGGGAAGAGTTTGGCTCTCTGAGCAGTGGGTTTATGACTGGATGATCCTAAATGATGATTACAGTACTCACTGGATGATATTGTCTGCTCCTCTGGTTGTCAAGCACCTCAGTCACTGGAGGACTCTGTGTTGATAAAATTCCTTTACTGAGGCAGCACTGCTGGAATTTTTCCTATGTAGATTTTCATATGGCATGAATAAAACATGCCAGGCAGCCCAGTATTGTCATTGTTGCACATTCTGATTCACTCAGCTGTGTCTTAAAATACCTTTGACATGTATGATGATAACTTTGAAAGTTCCTAAGCAGCCTCTGAAAATGGCTGCATGTTTACTCTTTGAAAGTGGCACATGTGGTGGTAGAGCATAATGCAGTGGCCAGGAAATTTCAGAGCAAGAGAAAGGGTAAAGTATGTCCAGTTTCCATCCAATATTCTTTTATCTCCTGTCTGTGTGTATTCTCTTTAAACATGTTGGACTTTGTTAAAGTGAAGCCACTGTGAGTACTTTAAATCAGTAAAATGCGGTAAACACTTCCAAGGGCATTGTTATCATTGAACAAAAATACCAAACACCAGAGACTCTGAAAATCTGTGTCTATAGTAATACTTTAAAGGTAGTTAAAGCATCAGAAATATTGAAGTAACTGGAGAGGTACAATGTTTTGCTTAGCCCTCTTCAGGCAGTGTGTTATTCTAAGAAAACTTGGGATTGTCTTTTGCAGATGTTGTTGCAGTTCAGGACTAGTAGCAGATCTAGCTACTCTCAAGCTGTATTCTGCTGACCTTAAATTCCTCCTGCTGCAGCTGTACTCCGCACTTCTGAAAATGAGTCTGTTTGTTCTAATGCTAACTCAGGAGATGGAGCACAATCTTTTGCCAGTGTTCGTAAGAGTATGAATATGAACAGATGTGTTAACAGTAAACCTAAGGTTGCCCAGGAAAGAAATGAGGAAATCAAATGATATGAAAGTAATGGCACCATAGCCAAAATAGTGTTTCTATTGTTGTTTTTCTAAAGCACTTCAGGATGTATTAGTACTTACCTAATTGAAAGCAGGATATGAATTGAGCAAGATGGAACACCTAGCGTAGTCACAGTTCCTGTTTTTTAGCTTTGACTTTTCTTGATATGTTTGCCTTGAAATTGTACAGTGTCTTAAATTATTTGAGATATTAGCAGATTTGGGGAGTATTAAGTATCCTTTTGTTTTAAGGTGACCAATAAGAGGATGGCAAAAATAAATTGCTCACATGTTTCTTATTTCTAATGTATCAATTAGGCTTTGAAGCGAAGAATCAAGGAAGCGAGATGGGAAAAGAAGTCTGTGTTTTTTCCTTGCTTTCAGTTGCTTTAGTGGAGATGATCTGGTGCTTTGCTCTTGCCTACATATGTGCGTTGTCTCGTTTTAATTATGCTCATGTCAGGAAAGTGAAATAGCTCCTATGAGGGCTGCAGAGGACAGGATGCAGTTTTGAAGGTAGCAGGAGAACCAGGAAATTTAATTTAACCATTTTTTGCTAATATGGTCACAGAGACCATTTCTTCATGTGCAACAACTGCAGTCCAGGGAGATACTTCAATGAACAGCCTCATGGTTTTACAGAGGAAGGAAGAGCAGGACACCAGGATTACCCCTCTGGTTTCCTTCACATTGGTCTAGGAAAATCTACACTTACTGGACTCTGCGAGTAGCAAAAAGGTCACTTACTGTGTTGAGTGCTGAATGTGCAGGAAGCAGTCTTTCACTGTGTGGTGGTTTAAGTGGTTTATTAGTATTTCAAGAATGATGGTGTCAAGGGCAATGGCTTCTGGTTCTGAGGATAGAGGATTTAAGAAGAGAATTTATCTTTCTATGATTCCGTTGTTGATTTCTCTTGTAAAAGTTTTTCTGACTGCAGTTCCCCTTAGGCCCTTGGTACCTCTCAAAGAGCACAACTGTCCTTACATCTCTCTAGTTTAGTACAAAGAAAACTGTCCATTGTTTGTCTGCCTACCTAATCTCAAATCCCAAACTTCATAAAAGTGAGAATAAGTGATATGACCACTTAACAGGTTAAAACCACAGATTAAACCCCAGCACATTCTGAGCCATATCTAAATATAAAAGTAATGTATGCATTCAGTAATAACATATTTTCAGGAAATAATGGATATCATAGCACATTGCCCATAACAGCTGCTACAGGTACAGAGCACTATGAGTATATGATGTTCTTCTGAAGTCAGTTTGCAGCTTTAGTGGCTAGGCAATTTATGGAAGGCTTAGGGTCCATTGCTGCTTTCACCCTGGGCAGGAAAAGTTAGTTTACTCATGGCAGAAAAAAGAAGGTTGTTTGCAAGTTGTTTCCACCAAATGACTTACTAAAAACATGAGTGTTGGAGTGTAAGAGCGTCTCTTCTGTTCCCAAGTGTAGAATAGAATTTTAAACAGAATAAATCTGTCAAAAAAAGTGTGCCATAAATGTGGAAAGGTTGGGCTTCTCTACCAGGAATGAAATCCTGAGAAACACTAGTTGTTCTTTTTTGAGAATGTAAATGCAGTGCTCCCTAAGAGTGGTAATTCAGGTAGTTATCCTGTCTTGGCTGGGTCATCTGCTGAATTGCATTCTCATGATGTGCTGTAACCAGAGGACAGAATGATCTATTGCACTGGCACAGCAAAAATTTGATACATCCAGGGATTTATTTTTTTTTAGTAGTCAGTTCAACCATCAAAAGAGGGGACATGAAATGCCCCTCTTCCACAAAAAAACCTGGTAAGTTTATGGGTAGAAATATTCAGCTTGTATGTTTAGTGATAAGTTTTTTCAGTAACAGCTTTTGCTGTCAGGCTGCTAGTCAGGGGCAGCTATGACTAGTGAATAGTGGACAGTCTCCTACAGCATATTTATATTATTCCTCATATATACAAACATACTGCACTTTACTCTTAAAATCCTGTTGTCAGAAGCAAATTTTGAATGCACATAAAGCAGAGCTACTTGAACAAACTATGCATTTTCTATTCAAAGTAATTGCCACTTACTTTCTTTATAATATGAGCAATGCTGGTGACATGACATTAGACCTGGCTGCATCCCATTTTGGTGCTGACTAATATTTGCCTTTACATGAGACATTAAAGGAGCTGGGACTTCTCTTGAGATAAAGCAGTTGTAGCACCTTTAATGGAATATAATACGCATAAAATAGCCAATTCTCTGCTTTGGGATTAGAATTGTGTGATTTTTCTCCTTTTACATCTAACACAAAAAAGCACTAGGAGTCGTTAGGCAATCTTCATAAACGCTAAGTCAAAATAAAACAACCATTCAGCATTAATTTCCATGTAGTTCACCCCAAATGCATTATCTGCCTGTGAAGACAGTATTTTGCTCTTGTTCATGGTGCTGTGGAAAGCTTAAAGCTTTTGGCCTCAGACAGAGGCTTTACAAAAATCTCCATCTCTGCATGGTGGGGGGTTGTGCCTGCCTTGCTCAGGCATGCCAAGTAGAGTGAGTGGAGAGATGTTTATGGACAAACAAGAAAGAAGAGCACCAAAATTCAAATTTAGATGCCTGAAATGAGAGAGTTAAATATGTTTCTAGTTACTTCCCTTCTTTCTTTAAGCTCTTACATATAGATTTAGAGATGTAAACCTCTGTTTTAACTCCTTCAATAGGAATTTAAGCACCTACATTATAGTTTAAGATACTTATATTAGGTTATAGAATTTAACCAATGTCTTTCAGATGGATGAGGCCTGAATTCTTTCCTATGGAAGCAGTGTAATGATAGGCAATTAGAAGAAACATCATCTCAGTGCATAGGCACTTTGCTAGTAAAATCATCACTATGTGCGATCAAGTAACAGCCAAGGCATTCAACTTTTACTACATTACTAACGTCTGCCTACATCACAACCCAAATTAATAGTATGGGAGGGATCTGAAACAAGACTGGCTTTCCCACTAAATCCTTGAAGCATCACAAGATAGATGTCATTCCCCTGCATTGTTCATCTCTATTGAACTTGCAGTCTCTTACACTCCCAATTCCCTTCACACAGAGCACTTTGTCAATTAGATTAATTTGGAGATGTCCTTAAAAGCCATATGTCATAGATAACAAATTTGAGGTGGCCACTGATGGCAGCTCATGTGAAGTTAATGTCTTCTTTGGTTTTAATTTTGTCTGTAGAAATCAAGAACTTGACCATAACATGTTTCTTGATTTCCTTCCTTTTTGTTTGTCACTGTCCTTGTTTGTCAGTCAAAAGTATATCAGATGGACCAGTTCAGGGGCAATATGGGGTTGCTTGAAGGTGGGGGGAAGGAGCAGAACAAGCATGTGAAGTATTCAAGGGCTGACTTTGAACTATGTGAATTTGTGACATGCAAGCTGCACCAAGAAAGGGAATGCGGGGTTACTGCAGTCACTCAAGCCTAAGCAGATATTTGTCATTCCAAAACTACGCTGTTGAGGACGTTGGCTGAGGGGGAACATCAGGGAGGAGAAAATAGAAAGTGGAATGTAGGTTCTCAGGATTGCTAGTAAGAGGCACAAGTGCCATCATGACAAGTGCCATTATCTATTTCTCCCTCAGGGAAAAGATGGAAACAGTACACATAACAATACCTCAGGTCTCTTGGTATGAATTTTGCAGGGTTTGTATGAATCTGTTCAGTGTACATTCATGCATCTAAACTTAGGTTGGTACTCCTGTGTTCCAGGGCAATCTGAAGTACATTTTTTCCTCACTTCAACTCTTCTCTCTGTGGGCTTGGTGTAACCTGAGCCTGCCCGTCTACAACAAATCTCTTCATGGGTTCAGCAAAGCAAGGGTTTGCAGGATGAGAAGTGAGGAAGAGATCACACCCACATATCCATGTTTTGGCTGCAGAAAATCAAAATCATCTCCTTTGGTGATGAGTATCCTTAAATGCCATCATTCACTACTGGGTTGCCAAGGAGAATGGTCTTTGCAGAGATGTCACTCCTCCAGCTGTGGGGCTGTTTCAGTCTATAGCACACAGCTCTAGGTACTGCCTGGCAGCTTTTCTGTAAAGCAGTTCATCTTGGTTTTTTATGCAGTGCTGAACAGACAGAAGCCATCTGTCATCTCTTCAGTGCCTGCACTGAAATCCTGTGCCCTGTGGTTGCTGGTATCAACTGCGGGTGAACAGTGGGTTTGACTCTGCAGGGTGTTCAGTGTTGTTCACTGTCCAGCTTCATTGTTCTTCTTATTTGTGTCTCCCACCATGAAATGCTACAGTACAGGTATTTCTGAGGGTCTTCACTGGATAGATTGAGTAGACTGATACCTAGATGTCATATTAAAAAAATATTTTTCATCTCTAGTGACTTATTTTCACTTTTACAGCATATTTCCATGCTTTTGTTCTCATTGAGTATCTAAGGAAGTCCATGCCTTGATAACACCTGCCTGGAAATGCAGGCTGGGCTAGAACTGCTGTCTTTGTAACTTGCTTGGATCCGTTCTCATCTCTCGGCATCTTCAGTATTAATTGTCCATTTTCTTCTTTTTTGACCTTTTGTCTTCTCCTTTCAATTCCTTTGGCTGTACTACCACCTAACAGTGAAGGCAGCAAGGGATTTAGTTCAAAATTTATTTCCTTGATGTCAAAAGATGTAGAAAATTAATAAAAACATGAATCGGCACTGCCTATAGTAGTGGAAAAATTGTGACCTAAAAATGGGAGGTTTTTCAGTGATCACATGTTCGCATGGTCTCATATGCCAATTAAGGGAGGTAAGGGCATTTCACAGAATCATGGATTGGTTTGGGTTGGAAGGGACCTTAAAGATCATCTAGTTCCAACCTCCCTGTCCAAGGCAGGGACACCTTTCACTAGACCAGGTTCCTGAAAGCCCCATCCAGCTTGGCCTTGAACACTTCCAGGGATGGGGCATCCATAATTTTTCTGGGCAACCTCTTCAGTTCCAGTTCCTCACCAGTTCCAGTGCCTCACCTATCATGTTTCTTTGGCATTTGATTATCTAACTCACCAAAATTCTAGTCTGAGTTACATGTGTACTGTTTAGTGTGTCACTGGCTTAGTATCTTATTCTGTTTTCTCTATGACTAAAAGATTTTTACATTTCACAGGTCACAAGTAGGACCCCAATCCAGCATGGCATGGCATGGCATGGCAAAAAAAACCCCAAAAACAGAAGTGCAAAACTGAGGATGACACTGAAACTACAGACTATGAAGTGACATGAGTTGGAGTGGGCATAGAGGGGCTACTGCTAAACAAGTAGATATATTTTGTAAAGCATATTTGCGGGCTCTTAGGCTAAGGAAATTTTAGATAAAGTTTCAAATGTCAGGTCAGACAAGGGGACAGATTTGTAACATAGCAGTGATGTTAGCCTGAGCAGAGAGCCAGTAAAAGGGCTTGGCTCATTCTACAGAGCTACAAAGCTCATGCAGGGTTTTCCAAAAAAGCCCTGTATCTGTAAGGTGCCTCTTGCAATTGCATCCCCTGGACTGGGCATCCATATCCCCTTGGCTCTTCAGAGTATCCTCTGTCTGTTCAGTGAACTCTTGCTATCCCACTTGGTGTGATAAAAGAAACTGCTAAAACTGGAGGCTGCTGATAGTTATGCTGCCTCTATTCAAATCCCTAATGAGCTCCTCCTTGTAGCTCTAGGTTTAATTAGTTTTCATTGCAATATTAATGATCCAAACAAACCATTTTAACTTTCCTGTTGCACAGCTGGAATCTTCTTATTTAGTATTGTACTCTATAAGGGAATCACACCAACTTCCTTTCCCCTCCCCCATTTCTCCCATTAATATGCATTAAAATCACAGTCTCATTGGTATAGAGTTTCAGACCTGCTATAAAACTCTAATAATTTCTAAAAATGACAAGGCTGAACTAATGACAGAGCCTTATCCAAATAATACAAAGATAGATTTCTCCCAGAGTTTGATGGCAGTGATGATTAATACTTCATTTATTTATTTACAACCTATCAGCATTTACAAAGATTTGCTTATTCCTCTGAGTGTATATAAAATCTCTCTTGAACTCTGTTGTATTACAGTAGAATTGTCTAACCCGTTAGTTTTCAACAAAAATGCCTTCTTTGTCTCTTTTTTTTCCTCAGGAGTACTGCCCTTCCCAGTGTAGATCTGAAGACTGCACTCTCCAAGATCTCAAAGTCTTCACAATGGACTAGGTGCATGTCACATTTCCCTCTGAAATCCCTGGTAGAGAAGATTTAGGGGAGAATCTTCTTGTCACCCTCTGGTGACAAACCTGGACTTATTGTGACTTGTGGAGAGTGAAATAAATTGGGTTGTAGATAATCTGGGTATCTTCCTGTTGAAGAATGCTAGAGAAGACTAGACCCTCCTGTGCTGAAGGAATAATATGGAGTCTTGCTAGCACCTTCTCCTTCCTAAGCCATAGAAATCTTGGAAGAGTTGGTTGCAAGAAAGCTCCAGAGTTTCTTCCCCAAACTCATCCTCAGAGCTGGTCTACTGCTGACACTGATCTGGTCAGTTTTCTTTTTGTCTTGTTTAGAAATGGACATTTTCCAGGACCCTGAAGAGCTATGCTCTGCAAATAGGCTGTCAGCAGCTGGATAAGAGCATTTGTCAGCCACACTGCACAAGACAGGTCAAGGTACAACTGTGAAAGTGCAGAAAAGATTTAGTGCCACTTGCAAAAAGTAATTTTTATTGGGACTTACTCTCACAAGTGCTCACATTGTTTTTGAAATACTGACTTTGGAGTGTGACCATGAAGATAAAGGGATGATGTGTGATTGCTTGATTTGCAATTGCCTGCAAGGTCTAAGTTCAAGAGAACAATGAGTGGACTGATTGCAGAGCACCAGTCCCATGGCCCAGTCACTAGAGAGCTGGAAGTGCCTTACTAAGAGCCCCTGCCCTGGGGGCCTGACGTAAGCCGTCTTTCCTCATGCACAGCCCCCAGCTCACCCCTTCTCTAAGAGACATTCCTCACAGAGTGTTTTCCTTTATGAAGTCATCTAGCCAGATGGGAGCTAAATTCACACTGCTATACCTAAATCAATCATTTATGGTACTGTAGATTTACTTGACAACCAAAGCAATTCAGTAAATGCAGGAGAGTAGTTGCATCATCAAGGTCTCCTCTGGCTTTGGTTGTGTTGGGAGAATCATGCAGGGGACAGATTGGGCACTGAGGGTCAGGAAATCACTCGGTGGTCCCAGAGCTCTCTCCAGATGTGCAGTATTGTAGAAATAAAACTCTCTACCTCCATTTATCTGTGTTTTGGTTTTTTTTCTCTGACTACCTAGCTGCCTCAATAGAGACCTTTAGTGCGTGGGTATCTTGACTGATGGGATTCATGACCCATTTTCTTAATTTTGTGTTCTCACAGGGGAAAGACACAATGTGTAGAATTTTTTGCCAGAACATTTATCTGCTGCAGAATTTCTTGAAGATTTCTATCAGTGAGCTTTGTTTGGTACTGTTCTTTTGCTGATTTCCTTCATGTTTGTCATTCATTTGTTGCATGGGTGTGTAACTGTGAATGGTAACCTACAAAAGCACATCGTCAACAGCTGAAATGTATTTGTCCAAAGTGCTCCTGCTGGGAAGTTGTAGACAAATGACTTGTTTTCTCTGGAGTGGGAAAAAAAAAATACAGAAGATTGTTATTCCTTCAGAAATCATGAGAGTAGATGGGGTAGAGGAGGAGACAAAGAAATGAGGGGTGCTATCTCCTTGCTCATCTGTAAAAACTGGACATAAGCCTCACATGAACTGAAAGCAACATCAAAATCATATCCTGACAGTGTGACAGGGCTATACAGCCTGCACCCTCAGATATGTGTGGCATGATGGAGGACTCTTTCTCTGGCCTGGAAGCACAGCTCCTGGCTGGGCTGAGCCCCTGTTGGGAAGGGTAACATCAAGAAAGAAACACAACATAGTGACAGGGAGATAACTATCCTGAGGTTTCATGTCACCAGAGTTCCCTATAGTGTCTTACTGCAGTTGACAAAATCACAGCGTGAAAGTGAGCAGTTTAATGCATTTCTTAGTCGAAATGCAACTGTTACTTAAAATTAAAATTAGTTAGCTCTCTTATCACTTTCACCCACCCACATCTTACCACAAAAATATCTCTCTTTGTTTCCTTTCTCTATGAGTACATATCTCTCTCCACATCTGGGAACATACTGGTGCCTCCTGAAAGCTCAAATGAAATGAAATGAAATAGCCAAAACCAACGTATGAGGTGGATGTATCTGTTAGCTAAAATTGAGTCCAGAACATTCTAGCTTCTACATGTGTTTATAATTAAGCATACCAGCAAGGTTTCAAACGGTAAAAACATGTCCATACAGATCAGCATGGCTTAACTTAAGTGGGTGTAACATCACTTATTTCACTGGAATTTAAGCCAACACATTTTACATGGCACTCACTGTAAACTGCAGAAATGAACCCATAGCTAGTTAGCTTCGTTCTATTGGTTCAGGGGTGGTAGTGATAAATTTATAACCTGGTTTTCCACAGGAACACATCTGAGTGCAGGTTTAGTGTGTTACACAAAGGTTTGTCATTAACTATTGAACCAAGTCAAACAAGATGCAAAATATTGTATAAATAGTATAACTTAGGGCTTAGACTAAGGTCTGAGTTCCTACAGCATATGGGTTACCACATATCACTACTTACTCAGGGGCTTATTTTCCTCCCTTGGCAGCCAACATAATTATGTGTGGTTTCTTCCTAACACAGTTCCACCATAAAGATGAAGTTTAGTTTAAGTTCTTATTGGGAGGACTTGTGCTGTTTCTGCAGTCAGACTTGGGGGATCCACAGAGGGAAGCAAGATCCAGAGAGGGAAGACGGGGAAGTAAGGTTAAGGCAGAAAATTGCTGGGCACTAACAACCTCACTGGCTTGGCAGCAGTCTGCACAGCACATGTAACTGCAGCTTCAGTGATCTGCTTTGCTGTTTCTTCAGTCAGTAGTTCTTTAGTCAAAATAATGTAGCTGTAAAGCTAAAATCAAACTGATCATACCAAGAATCTGTTTTAGCAGAAAACAGAATAGTTTTCTAGATTGAATTAATTGTTGTTTAAAGTGTGCTTCCTTTACAGGGCACAAGTGACAGAAGTGTGATTTTACCTCTTTCTGTTCCTGGTAGCTCTGCAGAACTGAACCACCTGAGAGGAGACAGGCTTCATGTCTCTCCATAGCTGAGTATTTCCTCTAAAACTGAGCCAATTTTTATTAAGAAACTGTATTTGTCAGTGATGTTTAAATTAAGAGCTGGGTGACTTTCTGCTCCCAGACTAAATCACATGACACTTAGAGAAACATCATTTTATCTCATACCAGAGCACATATTTCATTGCTGGTAGATGCTGACAGCATCTCTTAAAGACACAAGACTTCACCAGAGCAGATGCTTCATATTATTTCTACTTGCTAGGCACTTTGAACATTTGCAACATCAGCCAGCTTCCAGTTTTTATTCTGCAGCTGTGAGTGTGAACTCCGTTGGGTTTGGGGGGGCTGAGAGCTGACAGCCTTATGTAGAAACCATTCAACAATACTTTCCTCCCTTTAAAGGAAAAAATAATTTCTTGTGCTAAAAGAAGTGTAAACATTTATATGTTTTGGGAATAAGTTGGTGTCTCTGCATTAAATGCTGAATTTTTTCCAGAATCTCTCAATAGAAGCATGAGGGCCAACAACTTTGCCTTAGGTACAGGTACACTGAAAGAGAAGAACCCAGACACTTACTTGCAATCTCAGCAAGGGTATTCCTGAAGACAAATGGTACTGCATGAACTAGGTGCATTTATGGCTGTTTATGAATAAATAATAATTACATTAAAGGTATTGGGTTGACTGGGCAGGCTTCCTATTCTGGAATTGAAATGTCATCTTAAAATCTTTAGCATTTTGGCTTGCGATTGAAAGCTGTGTGATGTTTCCACATTGCACAGATTTCACAGAAATTCTGAGTTGGAAGGGACCCACAAAGATCATCAAGTTCAACTCGTAAGTGAATGGCCCATATGGGGATCCAAGCCACAACCTTGGTGTTATTAGCACCATGCTCCAAGCAATTGAGATTGGAGCTCATTGCAGGGAAAATCTTGAAACTATCAGTTGTTCTAAGAGCTAATGGAGACATTAAAAATATAGCAGCCTACTGGGGAGAGAAAAGGGTGTGTGGGGAACATGTGTTACTAGCATATGCTGCATCTGGACTGTAAGTAGTCTCCACATATTCATGAATGATGGCTGACCTCTACTCTGCTAGGGCACATGTGTGCATGTCCGTCATGAGAACACACTCTGAACTTACTCCATCAGAGGCTCTTGGGAACATAACCACGGTATCTGTCTCCAAATATAACTCTGCTGGTCTGCAATATAAGGCAGTGGGGAGAGCTACTGCATTGAGGACCCATTTGGAAACTGCTGCAGTGATATCCACTGAGATCTCTATGCCTGGTTGATGACCTTCTTCACTAAGAGGCAAATGTCTGCAGCTTGTAAAAGAAAAAGATGCCTCTGAATACCTTTCCACTTCTAAAAGCTCCTCAGTGCCGGCTCAGCAGAGCAAGTGAAACCCACAAGTGGCAGTGCTTACTGTACTTGTACTGTATGAATGTATGCACACATACATCTGGACAAGGAAACATGTCCCAAGAAGGGGCCTGGGAATAATTCCTGGAGCTGCCTTTGACTTAGAGCTAGAGCTTTGACCTGAGCCAAACCACTAAGAAGGCACTGTTTCGAAGTCAGTTTCTGTGGAAGTAACCCCTCTCTGACTCAGCGTCCTCATTTTTAATCTGTTTGTAAAACAAGACTGCAGAAGAGTTCATAAGGGATTAGGGAAGACTCATTCATTTGTATTTAAAGTACATCAGGATCTCTGGAGAAAAGTTCCTTATTAGAGCAATAATGAATACAAAAAATAATAACAATTCTGTTATCACTGGAAAATTGCAGGGATTTGGTCAGCATCATTTGACTACAGCTCTGTTTGTCCTGTAGACTACAACAAAAGAACAAATCATCCTCTCTAAGTCTTTTTGAATATGGAGGATGAAAATGATATATTGCGATCTTTTAAAAGAAAATTAAAACTTTAACTCTGAGGTGTGTGTAATAAAATGGCACTTTAATTCTCTAGCGTGCCATGCAGGCTTCTTCTGTTAATTTATTCACTTCTTTTCTTTTTGTGCTTCATGTAATATTCTGAAGTTATTAATGTGGCAATATATTTGACCACAAAAACCTGCCTTCTAGTGTTGTTAAGACTGTGAATTAACTCCACAATGGAAGGCATTTCTGACTTCAAGGCAAAGAGATCATGCTTGGGATAAAATGATTAGCAATATGACAGATATGCAAGAACTTCTAGGAGAAGGTTTTCCCAGGTATCTTGCCAAAATATGTGTGTGGGCTTAGGTCTCGTGAGCCCATGGGACTCTAGCTGTCAGTATTGTATCTCTGTGTTCCAGAGTGTGGTGCAGATATGTGTAAACACCACCGCCTGAGATGCTGCAACCCCTGGGACACAGCATGAACCCCCCTGAACAGCTCTGCAAGCACTGGTGTGCTGGTCTACCTTCCAATGCCAGAGTGAGAGTGCTAAGTGCCAGGTTAAGGTCCCTCCATCACACCTCCCAGTGCAGCATACACCAGCAAAATTCACTGGGTGGTAAGGTGGCACCTCATTTGTCTTAGCTGGGTAGCCCAAAACCCAGTAGCAGCCAACAGAGAGGCATTTGGTGGGATTGAATTCAGTTCAGTGCAATCTAAATCAGATCCTCATAGCTCTACAAACGCTTCCAGAACTAAAATGTGGACCTAGAAATGCTCAATCAGTTTCATTTGTACCTCTGAGCTGCATCATCTAAGGCTGACAGAAGCACCTTGTGGTGATTATAGAATAAAGCCCTGAAATTGCCAGTGCTAGCCTAAGTTGTAGGTATTTGAAATGTCTTTTCTCATCTGACTTGTTCCTTTATCCCTGTGCTTAGACACTTGCAGGACTCATCCTGCATCATGATAGAGTTTACACTGACGGCACAGTGTAATTAATGGGCACAAGTTCAGTGCTCCCTGTCTGTGGGGCCGTGGTAATGAATGGTGAAAACTGGGGAAGAAACAGATTTTTGTTGGGGTAGTTGCTAGGATATAAGTCATGAAGAATGGGAGTAGTTAAGGAGAAACTAAACTGACTGGTATATTCTACACACAGCATCAGGAATTACTTAGGTCTTGGCTCTGCTGTGGAGGTAGCATGCACTCATGGGGCAGCCTGGAGAGGCTGCCTTGGGAGACAGCTAAAAGAAGCAGGGAGTTCCAAAATTCTTTTCTCAAGCATGTTGCTGTATTGGCTTTAGTATATGTGTCTCTGTGCTGGTAGGCTGCAGTCATGCCTCCAAAATGTCTGCGATTAGAAAGGCAAACAGAAAACTGGGAAAGGGCCCAAGAATAGTATTGTGTCCCCACATAAATCCATTCTGAATACTGTCTGGGATAGTTGCTGTTACCTCAAAACAGTCACAAGAGTAGATTAAAGAAGCTACAGAGAATAGAAGTGTGGAGAAATGCAGAATATTTTCTTCCGTGAGAAGAAAATAAATAAATAGGGTTTTTCAGCCTACTAGACAGATAACTGATAGGGTTTGTGTTGGGTTTTTTTCACCTTTTCCCCAGTCTAGGAACTACAAGCCACACAATGAAAACCACTGTTTCCATTGGGATAGAATTAATAATCCTGGCCACTGTCAGTGACATATTTTGATTTTTTTAGTATTCTTGTGAGACACTGAATAATAGGATGTGCATGAGAGAGTGTTAGGTGTTAGGGTCTACACTGATTACCTGGCACAAAGGCAAGTCAAATGGGTGCACAAAGGACCTCTTTAAATCTTTTTCTTTGATTGGCCTGCTAAGGCACATCCTGACTATAGGCCGACAGCTGGTCTGATTTGGCTCTATGGTTAAGATGGATCTGAAGCCTAGCTGCTCTCTGTCCTTAAAAGATGCTAACACCAGCAGTACGACCTTAAGTAAGTCAGCATTTCCTGCCTGCAGTATACGTAGCACTTGCTCAAAGCTAATGGCGGGTTATTTTAGTTTCTTGTCCAATAGTTCACATGTTTTCACTTATTCACTACCAATGCCAAGGTGACACTTGTACACTCACCAATTATTAAGTATAAACATATTTTATGTACCAATAGAATTGTTAGGAGTCAGAACTATTTAAAGGGTTAATAAACGCCCTTCTGGGTCGTTCGCCATTAGAGGTGACCCGAAGCACTTCTGTGATCCGTGTCGTTCTTCTTATCTTGCCGACCCCCCTGTACAAGCCAACACCTGACAAATGCCAGACAGCAGTTGAGGAAGGCTGGGCTGAACCTTAGTACCTGCATCAGCCAGGATTTGGTGGTCTGTCCCATTGTGTGGACAGTGCAAAAAATTGACTCCTTGATCAAGGCTGCATAAATAGTTTCCATCCTGCCATTTTTACTAGGCAACAGATGTCTGGCCCTAAGTGGGCAAGGATTTATGTCTTTAGTAGCATTAAGCAAAGATCTTCTAACTAGCAGCATTTCTCAGAAGACTAATTGCTAATGCTGCTTTTCCATCCTCTTTTTGGGCCTTGCTGGTCAGACCATCAACTCCAATGCTGTTATGTGAGCCTTCTCTTCATGTCTGAGCTCCCTGACTCGTGGCACAAGTTTGGTTGGTGTTGTCTTTGGCTGGGCAGAGGCAGGTTGCATCATACTAGGCCTTTGTTAGTCTACTGGAGAAGAGTGAGGTAAAGGCAAATTTTTTGCTTGATGAAGAAGAGTTGAACTGTAACTGCTCATTCTCTTCACTGCTTCCAGGCATAGAGTTACCGAAGTGGGGCCAAGCCATGGCCACTTTCTCCTCCATCCCCCAATCCTCATGCTCAGCACACTGAAACCTGAGGACATGCACTTTTTCCAGGGCTGTCAAATGAACAGTGAAAGGAAACAGACTCCAAGGTTAATTTAATTGGAAAACGGCACCTGTCTTTTTAGACAAAGGCAATGTTTGCTTGTCACTCCTGTCAGCAGCATGGGCTCTGCCTGAAATGACCTTTAGGCACCTGGTTGTGTTAAGGGGAGCTGTGAGGTTGTGCTGTGGCAGCCCCTGGGGCAAGGAGAGGTGGGTTCAGTGTCAGTCCTGAGGATATCACTGCCAGCACCACTCAGCACCCCTTGCTCACTCCAGGTATCGTAGCCTGGCCATCTCACAGTCTTCTGGCCATGGTCGGAGAAGGAGAATGTTGGTGCAGGCAGATTTTCTCTATGCAGACAACTGGTTATGAAATACAGACTCAAAGACTCTATAACTCGCAAGAAGTTGTAAGAGCAGGTATGTTTGTTTATTGCAATGCTGGGAACATATCTCTTTAGTTCAACTTTCTGGGTGAAATACTCTTTTCTGACTGATTTTGAAATTAAATACAACACTTCTTGCTTATATGAACTTGTTGCTAATGAGGGATGGCAACCTGTCTTGCTCAAACTTGCCAGAGTTTCAGGTGGTTTCAGTGTGAACCTCCTCTCTCCCTCTTTCCAGCCTAGCTGTGAAATCCTTCTGTGTTGCAGTGGTCAGGAATGACACTCAGGTCTGAAGGCAAAAGCTTAGGGCAAAGATAAGTTGGGGTGTAGTGCATGCCCAGGGCAAAGGTAGGTTGGGGTGTAGTGCATGCCCAGCACCAGGAGCATGACAACACTGTGCACAGGGCTTCTCCAGGTGAGGGTGACAGCCCAGTATGGCTTGCTTTGGCAGGTTGAAATAAAGTGACTTAGAGGAGAATGCTTAATTTGTTTAAATGCCTTTGATCTGATCCTATGAAATCTTAATCTGCTCATATTTTCTCCTGGAAAATTCACAGGGACAATACAGAAATAGAACCAGATCTGCAAATTTTAGAAGAAAAACAATTACTTTTGTTGTCATGCTGATCCTAGTTTTCCCTTTATTCTTTTCTTAACTTTTTAGTACTTTCTCAGTATCCTCACTCCCTCTAAATCTCCTCTTGTGTGTATTTCATTTATATTTCTTCTCTCTGGAGATCTCTGACATTGATGGGTCTCTGTCCCCTTCCTGGGGCCAAAGTCCTGCCACCTTTCTTCAGCTGTCTCAGCACTCTGTGCCTAGGCTAAGCTGCTCAGGAAGGCTTCCTCTCTTGTCTGCCAGGAGGACTGTGATTCTTCCTTGCAGGAAGGCATTTCAGACCTCCCAGAGGTGTCTGCTAATTTCCATGGATGAGAAAAGGAGCGAAGATGGCCAGTTTAAACTTGTAAAAGGCCAGCACTGGGTGCGATGGATTTTGTCCACTGGATCTCACCTTCTTGCTCATACAGGATATTTTGTACTAGAACTTTTCTCTCCCTCACACCACTGATTAGGAACTATTCATGCATCCAATACTGAAACAAGTGTTCTTAAGTGTCTCTGTCCCCTGAGGGTGAATTGTTGCATTTCTGTGCCCTCCCAATAGTAAATATCTTCTATTAGTAAATAGTAAATAGTAAATTAGTAAATAGTAAATACCTTCTATTTATAGAACTTCAAAGTTTCCCAAAGAGTCACCTTTGGAATGGAATGTGCCAACAGTTAGTGCATAGCAACTATAGACAACAACTTAAGACACATGAATGTATCCAATTGAAGCTGAAGGTGGACTTTATTTGGCAGAAGACAAGTGCGAAAGTTATTAATTATTATTGTTGTTGTTTATGCAGCTTTAGACTCAAGAGCACTAGGCACTTTTAAAATACTACCAGCAGTTAGACAAAAGCACAAAGGCATTTTGATCATACCATAGTAATTTGCAGAAGGCAGAATGTGCTAGTAAAAATCCCCCCTTGGAGGTTTTCCCATCTAGGACTCAGCATAAGCTGATGGATAGTCCATAGTGCCATGAAATAAGAAAGCTGGCTTTTCTATAGGTTCCCAGTATAAGCCTGAGCATATAGTTTAGTTGCTATAAAGCTAACAACATGTCTACAAAGCATGTTGTAGGTGTTTAAAGGTGAGATCTGGAAAGAATTCCAGCAGAATTTGTGTTTTGCAGGGTGATTTTATTCTAAGTGGCAGTGTTTGGGGTTTTTTGTCTTAAGCAACACGACCATGTGTACATGGGCCTGGATTTGCAGATCTCTAACTAAGTGCAAGAGTAGATGTTTGCTCACTTTGATACCAGCCAAGTGGAAAAGTCTAGTATACTGGATGACTATTATTAACATTTCATAGACTTCACAAACTAATACAGCTCAAATAGTACGTATAAATACTGTGTGATTATATCTGAAGTATCTTGTGGAAACTATGAGTGTGGAAACGATTTTTGAAGAAATTATGAAATTTGGTGACTGTAATTTTTTACATTAATGCCAAAATAAATGGTAAATCTGTTAAAACTACAGAGGAAAATGTGAAAAGGATGCTGAAATTAACTATTTATCTAAGCATCTAATGTTGAACAATACAAAATATTTTTGTTCAATGTTTGTATGTTTCATTTTTATCCATTTGCACTTACACCACCCATTCCTTGCTCTCTTTATATTTTCTGGTCTTGCATTACTGGCATGGAAGTTTTGTATTTGTTTCAATTGTTTTTCTAAAAATCCGTAGCATTTCAGAATAGGTAGAGATATTTTTTTCTACCAAGATGTTTCATATTTGTCATGCTCAGCTAGGCTGGAAAAAGATTAATCCAAGGTCTCATTAGCGCCCCTCCTGTGAGGACAGCAAAAAATCTGTCTCTGAAGCAATAAACACGCAGAGAATGTTCCAGCTCCCACTCATGTCTGTAGAAGGGTTTCTGTTGATTGGAGCTGGCTCAGCTGCACCAACCAGGCTGCTTCTGCAGTAAACATCAATTTCCAAAACATCCAGCTTTCGTGTGCCACTTTGAAATGTCTGAAAGGCTACTGTCCTTTGACAGGGTTAGAATATTGAAATCAGTGGGACTTGTGATCCCAAATGACATGGACGCTGTTGAAAGTGTCGCCAGTGAAGACATCAAATGTTGCCTCTTTGTTCAGCCCTGACTGCATACACAGTCATTTTCTTAATGGATTTCAGATACACCTTGGATGTGGGGATTACTGCTGTATTTGGAAATAGCAATGCTTTCTGTCACTAACTAAAAGATTGCAATGAAACTGCACTTTGAACTTGCAGTGCTTAAATGCTTCAATCTGTGCTCTGTATTGTGTGTAGACAGTTCTGAAATCAAAGAGGATATCTGTATGAGTGCCACTATGGATCTGCTAGTCTTGATTTTGCAAACATGTTTTAGTTTTCCTAAGAGAAGAGTCCCTAATCTCTGAAGGAAGATAATTAATCACATAGATGTTTGCCTGTTGTGGTTTTAAGTAGCCAGAGTTTCTTTATTAGCTGGGGAGGCTATGAGAAAGGCTTCTTTAAGAAGCTGCTGGAAATCTCTTAGCTCCGAGTTAGCCAAGCTCCACCAACAATGCCTCTGTTATATTTAAGAAGAAGAAGGAAAAAAACTAGGCAGAACATCATGGCCACTTAAGAGGGAGGAGAGTGAGAAGTTTGATTAACACCAAGGTCAGAGAGAAGGAGAAAGAGAAGATGCCTTAAACACTGAAATAGGGCCTCAACCTGTGGGGAACCATAGGAAGTGAAGATTCACATGCAACCCCTGGGAGACCCCACGCTGGAGCAGATAAGTGCTGGAGGAGAGCAGCTGTGATCCTGTGGGATGTTTGATGTCCATGTCTGGACCAGGGGGGCCTGATGGAGTCCTGTGGGCTGTGGGAAGAAGAGACCCACGCTGGAGAGGACTGGTGGCACTAGGAGACACACACTGAAGCAGCCAAGCAGCACGTGAATGACTGCACCTATGGTAAAGTGACCTATGTGACAACAATACCTGAAAAGCTGTTGTCAGTAACAAATCCTCTAAGAAGCAGTTTGGAACAGACTGTTTTCAAGGAGAAGACCTCACGAGGAAAGCTGGGGTGGGACTCTCTCTTCTGAACAGCAGCAGAAAAAATGTCTGACTGTAACCCCCCCACTCCTGCCTTCCCATGCTGCTGAGAGAAGAAGAAGGATCTTAAAGGAGGGGGTAGGGGGGAGAAAGGTGTCTGTAACATCCGTCAAACTTCTTACTCTTAAACTCTTAAGCTCTGATTTTAGTAGTAGTTGTAGTAGTGAATACTTAATATTCTAAGTTAGAGCCTGTTTTGCTCGTGTGAAGTAGTTAATAAACAGTTGCTTGTAATCCTTATCACAAAAGTCAAGGGGTTTTTATTTCTCTGAGAAGTTTTGGATGTGTGTGTGGGCTCTCAGCATTTAGCCAGAGTCAAACCATAACATTGCCACATTAGAATTTTCATCAGTAACAATTTTGTTTTATTTTATCTTTTTGCTTGCCTAAAATGCCTTTGTTAAGTTTAAAGGAAACCAGTTGTGGCTTTTTTGAAAAGACAATAATTATCTCTTTATTCCTATTATATCTTTCTTCAAATATTTGACAACATGACTTTTCTAATGAGCTTAGCAGACTACAAACCTTTAAAAAGTGCCTTAAATGATCATGATTCAAATCACATGCCTTTTCCTTAATGGAATGAAATTAAAGAATTCTTTTGTTTGCATTTGTCAGTTTATTGATACCAGCCCCTTTAGTACATTTGATACAGTGATTTCCAGCCGCAGGAATCACTTTACTGCTAAGAGTAGTCTCTGATTACCTGGGACTCATCTGGTTAATCCTCATTAAGGGGTTGTGACATAGTTTTTAGGCCTGGGGGATTCTAGAAGGTTCTCTGATGCTATCTTCCTATCTACTTCATACCGACCCTATTTCCAATACTGGGAAAATATCCTGTTTTCAGATACAGGGAAAGTACAAAAATCCATCCCTAGCTGCCCAGTCCACCAATTCCCTGGGCAGATTTTGCTGAGGACCTTTTGGCCAGATCCATGTCTGTGTCAGACAGCATGTGGAGGAGCTGGGACTGATTCCTGCAGCACAACTGAGTTCTGTTTCTGATTCCCTATTTCTGTTTCCTTGCTTTTCTGCAGGGGTTGCTTTTTGTGCCTCATTTGGCTCCTTTCTTCTTAGTCATTATTTAGCACTGTTCTGCAGAGAAGCACATTTGCTATCTTTCAGACCAGGTTTTTAGCTGTTCTTGGCCTTCCTATGTTTGTGTGAATTCCTCCCACTAACACTGATAATCTCACTGCTTGTTAATCTTCCATTCCTGACATTCAGCAAAACCTTGAACAATTACACATTGGCTTTTTCTGAAAGGCTGCGCATAAACTCTGGTTGTCTGTCTAGTGCTTTCTGGTTTACTGAATGCCAGTTTTAGATTGCCTGCTTTTCTTAAACATGACTTAAAGTCACATCATTTTAGAAAGATGGTATTATAATTACTCGGATTACTGGAATGAGAAAAGGCAAATAGCTATGTTGCTTCTTGCAGTTAACTAGTGTGCTCTGATCTGCTGGTGGACTGGAAGCAGGTTAGGCAATGGTGTTTGCTGTGGCTTGCATACTTGTGATACCTGTTTTTCTGCCAAGACATGCAAAACTGAAATATTTTTCAAAACCTTCGTGGTTTCCAATAGTCTTTTCCTGAGAAGGGTTGTGAGCTAGGAATAAAGTTGGTTTGAGAAGGAAGAAGTGCAAATTCAAATTCCTTCCCTGTCTGGTTCACATCTGGGCTGAAACCTTCCTTCCAAACCAAGCTGTCTTCCCCCTCACTGCCCACCGGTGCTCCAGTACAAAACCATACAGGAAGATATTTTGCATGCCAATGTCTTCTGAACACATTTTGCAGATAATGCAGATATGTTTTGAAACTTCACTGACTGATGAGGAATAAAATTATCTTATTTTCTTCTGCCGTGCTTCACTCTTTCCTTTTCTTGGCCTACAGCAAGTGTATTCTACAAACCACAAAATGAAAACCCATGTAATTCAGGCAAACTCATTAGACTATAACAAGTTTTAACGTTTTATCTTTTCTTTCCTTACCTTTCTTTACTTAGAGATAAACACACATTTAAACCACAGCTACCACTGCATTACCCGCTGTGCTGCAGCATAACAGGACTTCCTCTTGTAATGCAGCATACCACAACTTCCTCTTGTAAAACACTGACATTTCCTAGCATCTGGGGGGATTCAGGCCTGCATACATTGCTCAGACCCCATCTCTCAGTTGTGAAGAAACCTGCCACAGGATAGGGGCATTGGTTCTGTGGAAACTTCCATGGATAATTATTCAATGTATTGTGTAAAATGTAAAATACAGCATGAAATCTGGATGGGGATGTGGGAAGCTTGAAAAAAATTGTACTGTCTGGTTCACCTTGTCTGTAGTGGGGTGATAGAGTGGAAAGGACTCTGAGAACAGCCATGTGATACCTCTGGATTGACTAGACTTGTAGCTGCCTGGGCTCTCATACGATCCCCTAAAAATAGCACCTTATGCTTCCCATCATTGTTGTCCAGCTATTTTAATTGTGATTCGTAAATGGGAAATATTTACACAAGGCCACTAACTCCACATTCTTCCAATCTCTTCTTTAATTAGATGCATTTATAGCTATGTTTGTAAATTACCTAATGCATTTGTCCTAATCTCTCTAAATGTTGCTGGCTTCTACATAATGCTTTTAATGGGAACTAATTTTTAGATCACTCAGACCATTTACAGATATATTCGCCTCATCTGATATGTCACAACTGTGCTCATTTCTTAACTGTTAGTTGAAAGACTGGTCCATTGCATGTCCTGGGACAGGCTGAACCTCTCCTGCAAATGGCTAAGTGCTGTCAATTTCTGCTGAAAATTCCTGATGAGAAGGGAAAGTTTTCCAAAGTAGATCAGTGTCCAGAGGGCAGAGAGGTACCTAACATGTTTTTGGCTATTTTAAATAGTGCAATCCCTTTGAAAAATGAGTCTAGGTAGAACAGTGCCTTGGAGAATTAATCCCTTAGGATAATTTAGTCCTCTGGTGTTTAGCATTCCCTGTAGTAAGTTTCTTTTCTGCCACATCTGTCTTCAACTCTTCCCAGACTGTTTAATAGTGAAGCAACTATACAAAAGCATCTTTTTGGGATTCTGCACATGTGACCACTGTATGTGAGGTGGCTGCATTACTGGCAAAAACATGACTGCTCCTGACTGAAGAGTCAGTCTGATTTTGGGGGAAATAAGTAGGATGAGGTTGTGATTGACATCCTTGCCAAAACTCTTACTGAGTCTGTGTTTTTAGAGTCCTCCTAGTCTCCTAGCATCTCTCCCAAAAGCCATAGGAGAGATGCTGAGCCCCAGTCTGGTGCCATATCTGGGCACCTCCCAGAGTTTTAGAATGAGTGTTCAGGGCTGGAATCCAGACAAGTTTTTTCTGAGTCAGCTGAGTCTGGGTGCTATTGATGGCAGAGCAGCAGGGAGAGGATATCAGGAGATCAGGAATTCTTTTAAAATTGAATTTAAGGTCTTATTCACAAATGAACAAGAAGATGGCAGAACCAATATCTGCCAGCGATCATAAATGCAATCAAAGCCAAAATGTAGCAAAATTTGTTGGTTTCATAAGAAATCTGATTTCAGAGAAGAAACATAGCCTTTTTTTTTTAGGAAATAGTATCTTTTACTACTTTCTGAGGGCTGGATGAAAATAATTTTGATATTGTATTGTGTTAAACACCATATTATAAAATTATTATGACAGATGAAATGAAGGAAATCTTTCTTTTTCTTTTTCTTGAAACATTCTGAAATTTCATCAGAGCTTCTTTTTGCAGAGACCTTTTACTTTGCTAGGCTTCATTTAAAGCTTCAATAAGGACAAATAGAAAAAACTCCAAGGGCTTGAAAAATTTCTCTTCAGAGCTCTAGGATTCCCTGGAGTTGAGACTGATAAACTCCAGATACTGACAAAGTTTTAACCCTGAGGAGGAGCCCTGGAGAGAGGCTGTGGATTAGTCCTGCACCTGTCTCATTGCACAAATTCTGCATGATGGGGGATAAGCAGCCCTTCCAGTAAAGTGGAGAAATGGCCCCAAGGAAAGAGGCCATAGAATTACTAGTGGTTTTCAGGTACTGGAAACCTTTATGTCTTCACCTACTTCTTCTCAGCTGGGTTTATCAGGACAGAAGTTGGTTCAAATCAGGATTTGTAAGGGCCTGGACCCAGAAGAGGACACAGGCAGAGAGGAGGAATATGGCAGAGATCTACCTGTCACTTCCCCTGAAACCAGGTGCAGCACAGCCTGTGTGGGCTAATAGCAGGTACTGAGCAGAAAGTGCAGCCTTGATCTTGTTCCCCTTTGCAAGAGAAAATACCTATAAGCAATACTTCTTTGCTTCACTGCCTTTGTTCGGCTCATATGACCCTGAGGCTGCTCTGTCCAGCCAATGTTCTACACTCATCTGTCCAGTGCCCAGAGGTCAAGTTATTCCACTCACTGTGATAATAGTCAACAAATCATTCAGTCTTGTAGCTGCCAGGTAAGAACTGAACCTGCATTGCTATACTGGGCAAAAGGTGCCATAAGCAAACAGTTGAAAACTAAATATAGTCCTATTGCTCTCATGGGTTTCTAAATAGACCCTTGCTTGGTAATGCCATGAGAATTATAAACTGTTTCTTTTCTACAACCAAAACAGTTTAATGCTTGCGTTTCCCTAGTACAGGGCAACGTTTTCATTTCTGTTTATAGTCAGTTCCACTTTTCGGTTTCCATGTAGCAGGGACTTTTCACATGTGGTTGGTGCATTGACCCCTCGGGGTCTGCATACTGCTTCTCTGGGATTTGCAGCAAAGGTAACAAAGAGAAAAAAACCTCTTTGTCAGTAGGAGAGAACTCCATTTGTTTCCCTGGAGAAAGTGTTAAGAGATGGGATACAAGTCAGAAAAGGCTGAAAGCTACTGTTCTTGCATAAGGCTCTCATGTCTGATTTCTCAGCCTTGTCAAACATACAAAGATTCAAGTACATGTGTGTGTGTGAAAGATGGAGTTCCTTATACATACATATATTTTCCACTGACATTTTTGTGCAAATTGTATATTCTTTTCATACAAATTTAAAATTTCAGTCTAAATTGCTGTCTACAAAAGTTCAGTATGATCTGTTATTGCTCTACACTCACTGAAATGAAGCAGCAGGAATCTTTGCTTTTTAAATTTCCTGGGAGTGGGATAACAACATCTAAGTGCCACTGGGTTGTGTTTGCTGTGTGTTATTCAGTAATTTTCCCCAGAAGTGGTTTTATTTTAATGACAGGCCATCTGATCCCAGAGTCTCATCTGAGCACTGAATTTGCAAATACATGTATCTATTATCACCATATTTGAGTAAGCATAAAGCCTGTCCCAAGATTTGAGTCCTTTCAAAGCCAGAGTCTGTAAAGTGCTTTCATCATGATACATTGTGTTACCCCCAGCTGCTTTCATGTGAGAGGCATGTTTTGGATTTTCCAAGCAATCAGCCACCCTTCCTTCGCTAGCAGTTACAATTTCTGTAGGGATCTTTCTAGTTATGATTCAGCCTTTAAGCAGTTCACAAGTTCACAGGCTTATAGAAAGCAGGGCTATACCTGCCTCTCTTCATAGACAGCAGGGATGGGTTTATTTTTAGCACAAGTATTCCAGAAATACATTCCACCCCTCTTTAGAAATGTGTGGGAGAGACAGGCACATAGACAGACAGTTTTCTCTACATTAATGGCAGTGGGTGCCTGAAAACTACTTTTCCACTGTTTGTTTTAATCCCAAACTTGATTTTTTCAGTGTGCACCAGTGTGCCTCAGTTCATAGATGCCATGACTCATGGTACAGCAGACCTTTGTGCATGAGTACTCTTACAGGTGCAGGGCATGGGAAGCTATTGAAGCTGTGTAGTTCCATTCCAGAACTTCACGGAAGTGCCCTGATGTTTGGCAAGACTAGCATCAGTTTGGGATGAGTTAGGAGAAACACTTGAGCAGCAAAAGCCCAGAACAGGAGTTTAGGAGAGTGGTCTTCACAAAATCTCCCTGCTGTGAGCTGAGGTGAACAATATACCTCTGTCAGGTGAGAGATTCAAATCTGAAGATTGCTTTGGAGAAGGCAGGTCATTTTCCCTCCAAGGAGGCATATGCCTGGGCTGCTTTTGGATCTCAAGGACAATTAGTTCATCGCAAGTGTCCCGGTGCTTGGAGATTCTCAGGCAGCAGATACTGCATGGTTATTGCCTTGTTCATGCTGTAGCAATGTAATTAGCAGCTCTTTTTAAAATGCAAATGAGCACTGGGCTCATATGGAGTCCTGTTCTGCCATGGAAGCAGGACTTGGGCTGTAATCACAGGAGATCCTGCTCTTCCTTTTGCTGTAGGCGGTGGTTCCAGTCCAATGTGATACTGGGCCCCAAGAGAGTCCTATGACTTCAGTAAGGATCTGTGTGTACTCAGCATGGCACAGGCTGCAATCTGTTGTTTAGATCTGCACTACAAAAACTTAGCTCGTTGACTTCATGGCATATTTCACCTATTATTCAACATCCTATTGCAGTGTGCCAAATGAAACCCAATGCTGGCATGTGCCTCCCAGAAGGATGGCTGGTCTTGTTTGCTTTGGAAGGACAGTGGAATGGGGTCCTTACTCTAAGAACACTGGCTGCATTTGTCCAGCCTTGATGATGAAATAAGCTATTTATGAAAAAGCACCCGTAGGACAGTACTGTGTTATTCGTGTGCATACTTACACAGTATTTTTAGTGGTGACCTTAATAAACACTTTGACTCCCACCTGTAGATTTAAAAATGCAGTGCTGTAAGGCTGGATTCACTGACAATAGTGAGCCAATTGCACAGCATTGCTTTCTCTGTTAGTTATCTCTGAAGCAGTACCAATGGCGAATCTGAATGTAAAAATAGCTGCTGACTGTTTGTTTCATCTGTCTGTTACTTGACACCGCATGGTTATTCCAATACGTATGTTTGCCTCTTCCCCACCATGATCTCCATTTGGTTTCCTCTTGCCTGATAACTATTTAAATACATTTTACTAACTTTGGATTCCTTGCTCATTTCACTTCACCTGGCTGGGCAGGTCTGCGAGGGCTCAAGGGCTAGCTTCTCCACTTTTATTGTTTTATTTATTTTTCAGTGTTCATTTTTACTAAGACAACCATGTTCAGAAGAAGAGTCCGACACACATAAATAATGGGAAGTGCTAATAGTAAGCAGGCTGCTACAAAACATGCTGGGGCTTTGACTTAAGGGAAGAAAGCATAGCCTTGCACTGTCCCTATCAGGAAGCTGGAGCACAGAAGGTAAGGAGGAAACATATGGGTGTTTTTAAAACAAGGAAATTGTGACGAATGGTGGTTTCTAAGCATATGAATGTGTGTGCACTCAAGGACCAGTTGTGTGATTGATCAGATAATAGAAATCAAGCAGCATTTAAATCTTTTCTTCAATGATTAGATTTTGTTATGTCCAGCTTTTTTCTGCTCTGAGAAATGCAGGATTGTCTCTGAAGTCTACGTGTGGAAAGAGACATGCACAGAGATTTGTATGCAGTGCTTATGTTTATGACATATAATTATTTTGGAAAGGGGCATGATCTTTTTAAAAGGCCACTAAATTGCTGTGAAGCTCAATTTAATTGTCTTGTTCATTGTGCTGTAAGCAACTTAAAACAAATGCATTGATTGTATTTTCCAGATGATTACTGCCTACAGATAAGCTACTTTTAAAAAATGTAGTGATTCATATAGGGATCTGAAGGCATTTTTGTTTCTTTTTTTGGAACAAATAGGAACGGAATTATGTAAGTATTTTATAGAAAGTAATTGGTATACTACAGAGCCTGAAAAAGTAAAGTAGTTCAAATACCTAGGAAGTGATAAGATGCCCCTATAAATGACCGTGACTATGACTTGCATCCAATTTTAATCACTGGAAAATTTCTTAAATGGCATAAGCTTTTCTAACTCCAGTTGTTGCAGAACTTCTTAATCTGCTATCCCATAGAACTACGTTTTATTAGCCTAGCTGCAGAACTGAGCAGCAAAATAAGAACAGAAATAATTAAAATTGGTTTGAGAAGCCAAACTGGTATGCTTTTTTAAATGGCCTGGGAACAGGCAATCTGATTAAATCTGAATAGGGAAAAGTTTTGCAGCAGAAGATCAAAGCGACTGGTTCACATGGACTTTGCACAGTACCAGCTCTAGGGTTTCTTACTAGTCCTCTGCCACTGCTAGGACAGAGGCTGGGGAGAAGGAAAGGTGAGAAGATTTAAGAAGGAAAAATAAGTTTTCTGGACAGGATTGAAATCTATGGCTCTATTCCTTCACTTCTTCAAGGAATTGACCGTGTAAAAAGCAAATGCCCTCAGTTAAATGCTTGAAGGATGAGGTCTGTGTCAAATACTAAGAAGTAAAAGATTACCAGTACATTGGAGCACCAAACCAACTACATTTCTCCATCGTTCCACACTTGTCACCAGAAAGGTTTTTATATTCTGAACTTAGTTACCAAAACAGTTGTAACAGGCCCTCCCTGGTGATCTCAAAGGCCACAGCTGTGTGGAGGTATGCAGGTTCAATTGCATCCCTGCACTGCAAACCACAAGCACATGGAAATTTTTTGCTGTAGCCCCTTATTCCTACCTGCTTCTCTGAAATGTTTTTCTTGCCTGTACTTGCATTACTACCGCTGTGCAAAATGTTCACAACAGTGTAAATCCTTTCAAGACCAGGAAAAAACCCAACGAGCCATGTTGGGAGAAAATACCACTCATCTGTATCAGACTTTCCTTCCTTTAGTCCAGGTGAGTTTACAGACAGGGAAAGTTGCTGGCAGAGGCAAATTCTGCAAATGTATT
This sequence comes from Calyptomena viridis, assembly GCA_013390005.1. NCBI lineage: Eukaryota > Metazoa > Chordata > Aves > Passeriformes > Eurylaimidae > Calyptomena > Calyptomena viridis. Next base: position 136,123 of record WEIV01023713.1, read on the forward strand.
TTAGCTGCAGGCTTCGCTGTACTGGCTTGCCTTCAGCTAGGGTGACAGGTCACACAGAGCTTTGTCTACTATAAGCAAGTGTGTGAGTTCATTGGTTTTAGAGGTAGTGTGCATTGCTTGAGGTAGTGTCACATTTTGGGATCACTTTTGAGCTGTCTGTGAGCAAACTGACAGGTGTGTGAGGAAAAGAACCACAGTGGGTGCTGCATGTGTACACTGATAGGGACACTGATAGGGAAACTTTACCCATGAGAAAAGGTTGTTCCTCTTCAATCAAGCCTGTATGTTTTGGGGTGGGTCAGTGATTACTTACACATATATATCTAAAGTTTTGTGTGTGCAGATATATATATATGTATGTATGTATATATGTATATATATTTGCGTGTGTGTGTGTTAAGCTTGATGTTCTATGACTATCTTGCTGCTTGCAAGGTTTTTATGACTTTCAAGTGTGTATGGTGGGAGAGAGTGCCAGCTGTCCTGTAACAGCCTCAGAAAAACTGAGGAGCATTGAAGCTGTAAGATGGCAACTCTTACTCAGAAGTAAGGTTTCCTCTACCTTGGGTTTCCCTGCCAGATGATCCTCTTTGGACAGGAATAGAAAGCAGATATTTAATTATAGTCTGAGGTTTCTGTATTATCCATCTCCTGTGCTTGCAAATAATCATATACAGGAAGGCAGTAGCTAGTAATGATTAGTCTAAATCATTTGGTAACAGTCAGACCAATCTTTTTATGAGCCAAGCAGGTCAAATAGAGATGCATCTTTATTTTCAGCCTCTCACATAGCTACATCCCATTAGTTTCAAGGATGCTTTCCCTGTTACTTACATACTATGTCAAATGCTGTTTTGGGGACTGTGATAGGGCCATGACAGTCAGGTACCCAAAGGCACCTAATTCATACTTTCCTTGTGGAAAAGATGGATACGAGAATCCGTAACATTTTTTGAGGCATCTCTAAAATTTAGAGATGTGTGTGGTGAACATCTGGCTACACCTTAACACGCAAACAGCAGTATCTGGCAGTTTGCAGCTACTGCAGATCCTTGGTCTCAGATATGCCTCTATCATCTTTACCTGGATCAGATATAATCTCTCATACCTGAAGTCCAGCTTGGCCTGCCTGTCAGCTTCATTATAGACCCATGTACAATTTTGCATGCTTCTGATGGCTTTTGTTCTGTTGATATTTATTTTACATGTATCTCTATCTCCATCCTTTGCATATTTCAAAGCACAGGGCTCCCTTACACAGAAATTGAAGTAAGTGCCCTGGATTGCCTGGGGTGTTGCAGAAGCATCTGCATACTCAGAAGGAACCTACACCTGCAAGCTGCATCCGGGGTTTGTGCTGAGGCAGTGGGGCAGCATTCCTTATCATGATGTTGTTCACTGAGACTCTTTGTTTGGGCTGATCTGCTTTGAAGTATTGACATTAGGACTTGTTCTGTTTCTCCAAAACTGAGAAATTATTCTTTGACTTCACATGTGAATTGAATGAAGCCATAGACAAGTAGCTAGAATTGCCACTTTGGGTGTGTGGGAGAATTGAGGAGAAGGGCTGGAGAAGAAGAAGTAGCTGGTGACAGCACTGGGCTGACGGTGTTGTTATTGTCTGCCTGCAAACTTCTTCAGAGGGTCTGGGTGGTCTGGAAAAGCACCGTGATGACAGCATCATTGAAGCTGCTGAGGGGATGACTCAGCCAAAGTCAACAGTCTATCTCTTTGGGAAGAAGTCTGGATTCTGCCAAAAACTCTTGATGCTTTCCTTTCTGTCTTTTGCATATATCTTTACAAAATCATCGCAAGAAACACCATAGCATGTGCATTAACTGTGAAAGAATGGGGAATTGCCTTGAGGACATACCATTAAATCATAAAAATTAATCAGTCTCTGAACAGGAGGAGGGAGCCTGCATTTCCCAGGGCAAAACCAAAGCAACTCCTGTGCACAGTGAAGAGGAGATTTTTCTCCTGGCTTTTAGTCCTCAAAAGGAGGAAAGTAGTGTGACCTCCAGAGATACCTGGGGGCAAGGATGAGTGGGCTCTTCCCCGCTGTCCCTCTCAGAGTCCTCTCATAGGCGTGTAGCTGTCCCAATGGCCATCTTTCCAGCAGGGAAAAGAAAAGCCACAGCTTTTGTCCTTCAACTGGAATGGCTCTGCTTTAATCACAAATGGTTGAGGAGCACTTTGTCATCAGAGGAGAGATGTTATGTGAAAGGATGGTTATGTGATTGAGTCATATGCTCTGGCATGTATGTGTGTTACCCTCCCCCCCTCAGTGCACTGCCTGTCCAAGAACAGAGTTCTTTTGACTGCATTTGAAAGCTATAGCAAGATGTAAGTAAGAAATAGCTGTGTTCCTGCAGCCTGAGTCAGAAAATTTTGAAAACCAAAGCCTCCACCTTCTCCCGTACGTCTGATAATACACCTATTTGTCTTTGGTAACATAAGACAGTTATTTCTGGATATTGCTTGTCCCTAAATCCTGTGGAATTCAGTGGGTGAGAAAACTACTTAGAACCTGGAACAATTTTGAGCCTAGTATGTACAAGTGCCTTGAATTTTTTTCTTTATAGAAAACAGATCAGCAAAATCTTTGTCCAAACCTTGAAAATATCCAAAGTTATGAAGGAGAGGAGCAGATGAGACTACCAGTAAAAGAATAATACTTGTTTTCTGCAAGCCTGTTATTTCCTTAGACTGTATCCTGTTTGAGTGGGTGTGGGTCAGACTCTCCTTATCAAGAAGCTTAAATTTAAGCTTAAGTGTAAACTTGACAGTGCAGATGGTATCAGTGTGTTAGGGCTGACTAGGAGAGGGCAATGTAAGTGGTTTCAGATTTCCCAGTCTGGAAAGAGAAGTGAGGCATGGCTGGTTACTAGCTGCAGATTTCCTTGTGTAGGTCACAGAGGAGAATACACCTTCTTCCTTCTTGTGTCTAACATACTCACTGGTATCATTATAATTTTCCCATGACAGAGGCTGGACTGTCTGGCATGCTCCTGATTATAAGGCATCCAAACCATGATATTTGTTTTCTTGTTCATATATTATACTTCCCTTCTCCCTTTATCATCTCCCACCACTAGCCATTGCAATGCTGTGGTACTTTACAACTTTCTCTTTACTGTGGGAAAATCTCCTTTCTCCCATTCAGGAAGTGAAAAGTCAGAAGCTTTCATCATCTTTCATCAGCTTGAGACTGAATGGAAGGAGATAAATACCTGTCTGATCAGCCAGAATCCTGCCAGTGTTCAGTGAGGGGGCTATACCATTGCAATGTCAGTTGTCACTATGAACTAGCAAGGAAGGTTTGAGTTTTAATGATCTCAGCAAATGATCTCAGCTTGATACAGGTATCAAGCACCTGAGGGAAAGCAGATATCTTTGCAGTCAGTCATCCACAAATCTGGATGGATTTCACTATACAATATGTCAAGCTACAGCACTATGCTCAGTTGAAGGTGGTTTTGCAAAGACTAAATTACCATGACTTGTGAAGGGCAGTGGGATTCTCGTGCAATTCAGAAAACATAGATTTGGTTAGCTGCCCTGCCACAGATGCCCTATTTGATCTTGGGCAAATCAGTCAGTTGAAGCTGGGCCTTAGCTGCTGATCTGTAAGTGAGACAGAGATCCTGCTTGCAGTAGGAGAGTTTGTAAGGATAAATAGCCACGAGGTGTTCATGTACCATATTGCTGGGGAGCTGTATAAATATCTTGGTGTATAATGACTGACCTAGATACAGACACTGGCCTTTTCCAGGCAGACATTTAATGCCAAGAAATGCACTGTTTGGGTTCAGTTGCTTAAATGTCACTTGTCTATGCTGACTTCGGGTCATGGGAGGAGCACCATCCCTCTGCCTTGTGTTTCTTGTAGACTTGTGCTGTTCATCAAGTACTGCACCTGCCCTTTTTCTGTGTTAGTCTTGTGCTGTGTGCCTTTGTCTTCCCCAGTCATGTCTGCATGTTACTGGCTCTTCAAAGGTGGTGAATAGGGCCCAGATGATGGAAGGGATGAACAGGAGTGGCAAGAAAGCCTTAGTCCAAGAAAGCCTTTCTGAGAGACGTCTCCTTCTTCCAGACTTAACAGGCCTGTTGGCAGGATGGGGCATTTGGAGGACATTGGGAAAGGCAGTCTGGAGACCAGCTGGAAATAACTGTTGGGTCTTTGCCATTGAACCAGAAAGGGAAAGGTAGAGACACTTGCCATGATTCTCCATAGCTGTTGCAAGCAATCTCTGTTCTTCCCATTTTTCTTCACGTGAGGTCTTCACCACCCAATGCTTGACGCCTTGTGGTCCGAGCTGAAGAGGTAAGCATTTCAGCTGGGGCTGGAAAAGGTTTGCATCATTTAGAGAAAAGACACAGAGCAGGACACAACACAGAGTTCTTAGCTAACTACACTCCCTCCTACTCCATACTTCCACGAGATTGCACTGACCTTCCTTAAACTGATGAGTCCCCTGTTCCAACTCCCATGACAAGAAATACTCTAGCTTCAGTAGAGCTCACTGGAAGAAAAAGACTTCAGATCTTTCCTTCAGAAAAAAAAAAAGTGGTTTGATTAAACAAATAAAATCACAATCATATTCATTTTAATGACATTTCGCCTAGAAAGATAGCTGGAAATTCATGGGGTTTGTAATTTGAAATATTTACTTAGGGAAATTTCAAAACAAGATCACACTCTGTTGCATTACCATCAGAGTATTGTCTGACATAGAAAATAAAAGTTTCAGTTAATGTTGAATTGCATATACCCTCTCTGATTTAAGGACAGTAATAACATACTATTTAAACTATTATAGTATATATTACATGCTATTTCTCATGGCCTATAGTGTAAAAAATAGTGAAATCATTCAAGATGAAAAGGGGGCTTATTTACTTTTAAATGAAATTTTTAAATTTACCATTTAATTTCTCTTCGGAATCTTTATTCCATGTGAAATTTCAAAAACTACCTAGATGAGAATGACCTTCCCTACCACATACACAAACGCATTTCCAAAAGATGATATTGTCCACAGGATGACAATTCAGATTGGCAGCCAGCTCTGCTCATCCAGTCTGGGAGTATACCATGCCTACCACTCCATTCTAGGTAATTTAGTGAATATTGCAGAAAACCACAGAATTACTTTATCCCAAATGCACTGCTATTGTCAGTGATGAGCAATACAGGTTAGAAAATCAGAATTGTCCAGAGGACGTAATTTGGTGGCATAGCAATGTAGTATTCGGTCTAAATCCCTTTCCTTTGCATGTTGGTCTGAATACCTCATGGGGGTGAGGTTTGGCTCTTCATAGATGTTGAATTTCACTTTTCTGTGGTTACAGTTACATATGTAGCTTCTGGATAATGCACCAGTATTGGCTTAGGAATGTATTCAGAGTCACCAATTCTGTTCTGTTATTCTACTGACGTCAGTGAAATGATTCTAGATTTATACCAGTGTAACTGAGAACAGAAGTTGGCCCAAAGTCAAGAACAGTCTCTTCTCTTCTATGGCCCAGAACAAGCCATTTGAGACAAATCCACAAGAGGAATGGACCCAGTCTACTACACTGTTTTGATTAAGACATGCAGATCCTTCACCTTGCTTTCCAGTGCAATGATCAAAGATCTGATGCTGGAATAGCTGAGGTCAGTAACAAGAGAATTCACTTTGGTTTCGCTTTATGACCACAAAAAAAAGGTGAAAGTGATCTTGTTGGATGAGGGAAATGGAGGCTTGTGCTAATTGCTTTAATTTTATGATCATGTCAATCTGGAAATTGTCTTTCTTAACAGTTCAGGGAAATGCAGCTTGAGCACCACTGTCTCTCTTGGCAGGCAGCTCCCCGTCTGCATCAGGGACATTTGTCTCCAATGCAGCCCAATATGATCAGCCCACACAACCCAAGCAGCCCAGCACAAGGGATGTTCAGGTATTCTACACCCAACTACAGGGTTTTTCATTATTTCTCCTGGACATCCTTCAGGCTCCTTGTCTCCGACAGGGACTCATAGGGTGACCTTTAACTCCTGACAGATTTTTGTCTGTTTTCCTAAATGCACAATGAAGACATCAGTGCTGTGATCACTGACCAACAGCAGCACACTCCATAGTCATTCATATGCTGGTTGCTACTGCCATGTGGTATTTTCTGGCAATATCCAAGATTCAGCCCCACACAGGCTAGGGAGGAACTGCCATGGACTGGGAGCATTGTCTCAGCTTGATGACACATAGCTGAATAGTCCTGTTTCCATACGGCCTTATATCTGATTATGAACTCCTGTGTATGTGCCATGAACAAATATACACCTGTGCAAAAAAGTTATCAATTCATTAGGGATTCTCCTATTTCCCATGGTAAGAAGCACTAACTCTTCGTTGTCATGATGAGACCCTGGAAACCCAAAGCAGCAGCATGTGTGGAAGTAGAGCACACTGCTGAATAAACCTCAGCCAACAGTCACTGTAGGGCTCTGAGTTTTGGGCTGGATGGATGCCGTATAGAGAGTATCACATGAAAAAAACCAGCTCACAAAGATAAAAAAAAATTCTTCTCTTCCTGTTCTCATGGGTAGTGCAGCGCTGCTGACTTTAGGCTGCTATGCAACTCCCAAGGGTGCTGCCAAAATGCCACCGCAGTGTCTCATGGCACAACACTTCAGCCAAATACCAGCCCAGGGGGGTGGGGGAACCAACTGGCCCTTTATATATTGCAGCAGCAGTGATGTCATATGCTCCAGCCAAGTTTGCTGGTTTGCCCAGCTCCTGTCTAGTGAAAAAAAAGGTTGACATTCAGTCTGTGCCAGGCCAGGAATAGTCTGTAATTTAACCTCTTCATCACGACTTGCTAGGTACTTAAGAGAGACACTGAAAAAAGCCTCCTATTTAAAAGAGAGGGGAGGTTGGTTTCTGATTAAGCTGCTTGAAATCTGTGTGTTCATGCAAGTTTTTTCAGTAGCTCATAACAAATAATGCTTGTTATTAACACCTCATACATTTCTCAGCATTTCCAAGCAGTTCCAAATGCCCAGCATCACTTTCCTCTGTGTTTAAAATAGACTAATCTCAGACATCCTTAAATGTTTGAACTAGCTGAATCCTGAACTAAGCTCAAACACTGCACTTTGCTTGTTGGCTGCCATGTTTGTCCAGAAAGGTAAAGAAATGGGACTTTGCCAGGTTATCAAACCAGTCATGAACAGCTTCTTTTCTTAAAGTTCAGAAGTTGCTGTCATACCTATACAAGGGATAGCAAGATCAGTACAGTGCTGCTGTTTCCATCCAGCCCCAGTAATCTACAGCTTGAACATTTGTTTCAGATACAGCTTTTCTAGCTTGAAACATTACACTGCCAAAGTACTAGCAGTATGTCCAGGCAAGACAAGGACCGTCACAAGGGTTTCAGAGACAGTGACAGTCACTATTCTTTCCTTAATCAGTGGTGCTGAGTTGTTTTTGTAACAGTGACTCCATCTAGGAAAATAATTGCTGAGATTACATAATGATTTCCATGTTTATAGTTACTCTACTCACTTTTCAGCAGTTCTCAGTTTACAAGGGACAATATGTTTCTCCAGACTTCTGTCCATGAGATCTGAAAGCCAAGCTTCCTCCTAGTTCAGGCACCACCACCAGTAAATACTGCTGTAATTTAGTCAGCAGCCCCATTGATGAGTGAGCCAGAACACATAATCACCATCTCCCATGATTATGTTGCTTTTGCACAGTTAAGAGTACCACAGAAGCAGTAAAACTGAAATTTAACCTCTGAGCAAAGAACTGAGTACACATCTCTGAAGTGAGAATGCCCTTTTACATCTATCTGATGCCAGATGTAACATTGGGGTTTTTTTTTTGGGGGGGGGAGGTTCTTTAGTTTTGCTTTTTTCTACCCAGATATCTTAAAGGGACCACAAAAAGCTCTGATTGGTACAGGCTTATCCCTAAACACACTGATAACTATCATTCCTCAGGTAAGGTACAGGAGACAATCACAGTGGTTGGGCCCTTGTTGCCACTTTTCCCAGTAGGTTTTTAATTTAATGAGCTGACTCAAAAGTTTCCTTAGAGAAGACTGTGCTGTTTGCATTACCTCAGGGCCAAGCAGTTCTCCTTGTAGGAAATCAGCATATTCTTACAAGATTAAGCAAATTAGTCTGAATCTTGGGGGTTTCCACAGCAGAAGAACAGCAGCAATGTACATTCACCATAGCTGAGCTTTCCTTTAGCATCTCCTGACTCTTTTTTGTGCATGGTAGCAAAAAGATGTTTGTCTACTGCCTCTTTCCATCACTCTTGTCCACCCTTCCTCTCTTTTACTACAGGGACTGTGAAAACCATGCACTTTCAAACTTCAGCTACATTAGTTCCCAGTCCACTGGATTAACATCTGTATCTGTTGACAGTAGAAAGTCATATACAGGTGGAGTGCAGGCATATATTTTCCTCTGAACAGGTAGCACACCAGGGACATAGACAGCAGCAGGCAAGAAGTCTTCTGGCACTACCCTCTTTTTAGCTTGGAGTTGTCACATAGCCTTTGCAATGGGCAGAGTGCCAGGAAACCATTGCTCACTCAGCTATTAGTCCCTTCTGGGGCCACCAGAGTGTGCTGGAGATTGTGATAGTTGTTTGCTAGGAATATGACTGCACTCTACAAGCTTTCAAATGCTGCAGGTATTTGGCTATTGTCGCTCTGGGATGGATAGCTGTCTGTCTTTTTGTAAGAAATCCTGTAAGTCAGTCCTAAAATGGTTGTAAAATGTGAACAAACAAATACATGAATGAATATGAGATAATGTTCAGGTCATGCAAACAAATGTCTTTTTTTTTCAAATTGCAGAGTTCGCTTAAGATCAAAAAAATGCTGAAGGTCAGAAAAATCCTGGACATTACTTCTATCAAATCTACATCACTGGACTATTTCTACCTTCTCACTAAGGACAGTCTGAAAAGAAGCCAAATACAAGTATGAGAGTGAGTTCTAAAGACAAGAAGCAAGATTACGTGGCAGGTATGTACCTGTATTTCCCATTTATATAACAGTTAAGAATCAAAACCAGGAGCAGGATAGCCTTTCATTTGTCTTCTCTTTTTTCTTGTTGCATTATACAAAAATGTATGTGTCTTATGGGGAGTGAAACTCACTTTTGAAAAATGTTTGTAGAAAATAGGATGGAGAAACTCTGTTAAGCTTATTTTATTTCTGGTGTAAATCTGTACTTATGCATAAGTCATTGGAATTGCATGGCTGGAAAGACAGGATCTAAATTCACTATGACACTTTGAGTCTAAAAATAGGTTGGCTGAGATTTTTCTAAATAGAAAAGGAAGGTGAGAAGTGTTTTCATTTCATTAAATAACTGAGCCTGAGTAATTCAGCTGATTAAGCTCAGTTCCTCTGACTTTTTGTACTTCGGCCAGCACTAGGTCATTGTAAGGAAAAACAGGCCCTTTCCAAGGGTCTCACTGAGATGGGCAAAGGTGGAATAATGGATTTGGGCAGCTGGAGAGGCTGAAATCTAGATCTGAATTTCATTGCTCAGTTCTACAGTGGATCCAAGCTTGAGATGGAGGTATCTTCCACTTGTACAGAAGCTGCTGCAGATGTGAACTGTGGTGTTTCAGCTCATCACAAGTTCATAATGCTATTGTTCGAGGAAATGGAGGGACACATTGGATTTTACTTAGAGAGTGAGTTTTTGCTAGCTCTTGAGTATGCTTTTAAACTGACTCCCCCCGTAGTTTAGTCAATACCCTGCTCAAGTCCTTGCATATAAGAATAAGCATCTAAAGAGTTTACAGAGAAACAGTGTAAAGAGTTTTAGTGTATAGATTTCAAGTACAGCTGAAGGGTCTACTTCACTTTTTTTGTTCCATCTGAAGATTTCCCCATCCTGTATTCAGACTGATGTGGAGATAGACAAAATCCACAGTGCTGTAGGCCCTGACTGTGCATAATAATCAGGGATTGATGGAAGGCTTTGATATTTTATAGTTGTGTTGAATGGTTACGTTTAGCTATCAGCAGTTCTGGAACTGAAACCAAATGTTCCCTGTGCTACTTTAGTAGGTCTGCTAGAGTCCCCTAGGCACTCCTGCCTTCTGCTGGCTAAGCTAATGTTAGCAGCCTCTTTAAATTCAACATACCAACCCAACCATATCCTGCTATGGGTGGCTAAAGGATTGTAGCCGAGCAATATTTGCTTGGAACGTGCATGGTAAACCCTCTTTACCTGCTGGGCCACTCTGCTTTCTCAAACATGGGTTGTGTTCATTACAGTTTTCGTGATGAAGCTGTGACAATTAACTTTTATTGACTTTTCTTTCATTTTGGACATAGTGTGCAATGATGTACCCAGTGACACCTTTTTTTAAGTAATTTTTGTTACTAATTCTTCCTGGCCAAAAATAGCTAACCTTCTTTGCTAAATGCATACACGGCACTTGAGAGTGTACATGGTTGGAGGCATGGAAAGGGAAGTATTTGAAATTTGTCTCTTATGTCCTTTTTTAAAATCCCAAGTAAAGAATATGAGGTGTAACCACTTTTTTTAATGGCTCTTTCCAGAAATTAAACTATCTACCACGAGCTACTTGAAATGACAAAAATGGCAATGGTTTTACATGTTGTTTATTGCGTTGCTAGCATCTTGTTTAGAATATATGTAGAAGCAAACTAGCCAATGACTGATATATCTGGAAAATGTTCTCTGTCTGATAGTATGAATATAAAAAAATATAATTTATAATTTTTGGCTTTGCAGAGAAGAAGGTTTCTGTAAGATGAGTCAATGTGCAGCAGCAGTGTCTGGAGAAATGACTTTGTGCTTGTGAATTGCAAACCTCTGGAACCACCTCACACAGTCACTTGCCTATTCAACACCTGAAGTTATTCCTCTGGATAATTCATTCATGACTCTCATGAACAATGCAGGGAAATAAGAAACATGCAGAAGGACATAGTGATTCCTCAAGTATTGGGAGTCTCCTGGATGACACAGACAGAGAGGTGAGCAGCCTCACAGATAGGGCTTTTAAAAGTTTGTGTGTAGCAGAACTTGAAGACTCTTACAATGAACCAGAACTTTCCATTTCACCTGACTTCGCCCTCCAGTTGTCTGCTAAAATTCACTCAGGGACGTTAAACCATGACATCAAGAAAAGCAATGTCTGTGACAAGCTAACAGCAAGAAACAATGAACATACAATATGGGCTTCCACATTCCAGCAGTTACCAAAGTGTGCTTCAGAGGAGAAAAGGATTACTAAAAATAACACCTTTGCCATGGAAAGGAAAACGCTGAATTTGCCGGTCCCTGGTTCAAGGAACAATAAGCATGTTTCAAAAGTGTCATCATTGATTAAGACATTTGATAAGACTGCAGACCAAGGGTCGGGAAGTTCTCTGATAGCAAATAAGCAGCCCATTAAGAATAGCTTTCAAAAACACAAAATGAATCATGGAAGTGATATTGCTTGCTGGGATGATACAGACATTTTAAGCATCCACAAGGAACTTTCTGAATTTTCTGAGGCTAGTCAAGGTAGCCACTGTCTCGGTGGTAAACATGAGCCACAGAAAAGACCTAATAAAGTGGACCTGAGTTACGGTGGCTCTGATGGTTATTACCCTGTGCTGATTGAGATGTCAAAAGTAGCCAAGTCAAATTTTTCCCGTTCTTCTAAAAAGGCCTTGAAAGACAGAAATGTGAAAGTTAATGAGCCAGCAAAAAAAGGTAATTTTCTTCACAGTGAGAATAGTGCTTTTGAATCATGGAATGTTCACCATAAGAAATTGACTGAAAAGGAGGAATTTGTTGATATAAAAATGAAAAAAGAAAGTCTTGTATACCTGGAAGAAGCACCATTTATTAAAGGTTCCCACACATGTGAACATAAATTGTCACCTGTCACAACCACTGTTGCTAAGAATCAGGAGAAAGATTTTCAGATTAAGCCAACTCCATCAGAAGCTGCTTTCCCTCTCCCAGCTGTATATGTACCTCATGATCCTCTCCCTTCTGAAACCAAATTTCCTGCTGCTTTTCCTCCCACACCTCCTCCTAGGAACCATGCACACCAGGGTCCCCCTCGGCCACCTCCTGCCCCACAGGCACTTCCTCTTTCACCTCCCACACAGGAGGGTCATCCCCCAACACCTCCTACCTCTGAAGCCCCTCCTGTGCCACCACCCCCAGTGCCAGCTCGACTTTCCCCTGCTGCCATGTCCCAAGTCTCTGTCTCACCCCAGTCTGTGTCCTATAGGATGGTTTCGCCCTCACTCGCGTTCCAGGCACCCAGCCCACCTCCACCAAGACCCCAAGCCACCTTAACTGAAGAGGAATCCCTCAGCCCCCAACTGGGCAATACCTGTCCACCCTGGAGGAGACAGAGGGCTACAGAAGGAGCAGCAGAGAGGAGACAGGCTGCAAAGGCAAAGTTCACAGACAGACACAAGACGTGCTCATTGTCTGAAAAGGCAACTGATGCAGAACCTGGTCTGGATGTAACTTCTTTGGCTAAACAGGTAAACTCTTCTGGATCAATCAGTCCCTCTTTTAACATCACTGAACTCCTAACACCTGTCATACCGCCAAAAAAGGAGGTAGACCCTCTTGAAAGTGAGCTGATCCCACTGACACCTCCTCCCGCTGAGAGCACAGCATCAGGAGACCATGGGGAGAGCACCTTGGGCGATTACAGGTCTTGGGATAGTTACAAACTGACAGCATCGAGTCTGTTATTCAACCTGAAGGATGTGCGTAAACGTGTTAAAAACATTTATACCCCTTCTCCCCTGTTGAGGGCCTTGGAGGAGAAAAATAAAACTAAGGAAAATATACAGGACAGTACAAAAGGCTCACTCTCAACTTTCCATGAAAAAAGTAAGAAAAAAATTACAGAGAAAGATGAATTGAGTGATATAGCTTCCGTATTATCTAGCAGTGTTCATGAAAAGGACAGTGAAACTGACACAACTGGACACTTTACAGACAATTACCTGACTTTGAGATCACCCCAGACAACAGCAGACCTTTCATTTTACCAAACTGGAGACAGCTTGCAGGAAGACAATTCAAAACATGACGATCTGGTTAAAAACACAAGGGATAATGAAAACTTCCCCTTGTTAAGACATGAATCAAATGAACCTGATTTAGGAAAATATCTGCAGTATCCAGCACAGAGACCATTCAGTAGAGACAATGTAGATACGACAGCTGGGCAGCCTGTGCGAAATCACAGTGTCCAGGGTGAGGAAAATGAGAGAAAAGTTGCTATTCAGAATGAAAATTTTGCCTTTAAAACACCAGTAAGCCAAGTCTCACCAGTAGAAGATGTATCTTACAGTGACACCCAAACCAACATTGTGGTACCTGTCCATGGAGCACAAGGCAAAAGAAGCACTAGTTCTTCAGAGCAATCTTTTGTCTCCACAGTGGAGCAGCCACTTCAGGAGGAGCCATTTCTACAAGTGCCCCTAATGCAGAAGGCATGCCTTCAAGAAAGCCAGAGGACTGAGAGTGAAATGGGTGCAAACAGTAAGAAAAGACACAAGGAAAAAGGGAAAGAAGTTGGGAAAGATGAACTACAATGTTGTACTTATATCAGCCCTAGGATTAGTGCAGCAGAGAAAAATGATGAAAAGGTTATGGGGAATGAGCAGAGGAGCTTGATGAAAGAGAAACTAGGGAGAGAGGAAAGGGAAGAGGCCAACAGCACAAATTCTGCTTCGGACAGCATAAGGGACATGTCCATCCTCAGGTCCGAGGAACCACAAACACCATCATCTTCAAGCTCAATCAAACCCAGTCTGTTTATGATTAAAGATAACACATTCAGATCAACTCAGGTAATAAGGGCTGTCAAGCTGCCCCTGTTCAGGTCTTTTTCCCTGGATGATACTGTGAGCAGTAGTTATAAGGAAATGGAACGTAGGTTTATGCCCCCAGCACTTTACAACACGCAGCATCGAAACATGTTGCATGCCCAGGAGGTAGGCTGGTCGGCATCAAGACACAGAGGTCAGCAGAATGTGAGGGATGGAGCAATTGACAGAGGGAAAGAGGCCAGTGAGCCTGAATCTCCTTCAGAAACACTGGATCCCAGTCTTCTGGAAAATATGGAGAGCTTTTCATTAGGGAAACTGAGGGAAGAAGAGGAAAAGACTTTTACTTTGTTAGTTGGGAAAACGAATGAGGAAAGTGTCTGCAGAAGTAAAGAGAAGCCTCAGACAACTAAGGCAAGGCACAGCTTAACAAAGCCAATTATAGGTCTGGAAAATGACCAAGCACAAAACAACCCCACCTATCCTTCAGAAAGAAAGACACATTACTTTAAGAGTCACCATCTGTCTAACCACAAAGGTGGCTCTTGTGCAAAAAAGATAATCACTAGGGAGACAATTTCCCCTGTGGCTGGCTCCATATCAGAGGACCACACGTATACTTCTGTATCCAATGACACTTTAGAGGACATCCTGCATACAGAAGGTGCACCACTTTTGTTAGACAATCTTACATACTCTGCTGTTACAAGCCCCAGATCAGGCAGCACAATGCCCTCTCTTGCTGCTAGTTCATTGTCAGATAAACCAACTATTTCTGGCCTTAGAGAGACAGACAATGTTATAAACCCTGCTTTGCTGAACATGGCACTAAACAGGCAAGCTTACATGCCTACAGAAGAGATACCTGATTCAGCACAGAAGAATCTGCTTTCCGATGTTGCAGGTGAAGCTGGGAGACTGGAGTCCAGGGGACTTGGTGAGAGAACAACAGGCAAGCCACCCACTGTGCCACCAAAAACAGAAAAGGCTCTGCGTCGGGCTAAAAAGCTGGCAAGCAGGAGAAAGAAAATGCAAGAGCAGCAGAAAAAACATCAGACTGAGCAAACAGATGCTGTAGGGAGAAAGCCTTCTCATTCTGGTCAGAAAATAGCATCTGATTCACCCTTGGGATATTCTCCCCTCCATCCTCACCTTTACTCAACTTTTACTCCTACAGAAACTAGTACTGGAAGATCTAGTGTTGTACCAGCAGTAAGCCCTTCACCTTCTTCAACCCAGCGTAAACTCCTCCAAGACCCTGACTCTGGTCAATACTATGTAGTTGATTTACCAGCTGAAGCTAATTTAAAGACATTTTATGACCCAGAAACTGGCAAATACGTTCAAGTCTCAGTCCCTTCCTTGGAACAGAATTTACACCAGTCCACCTCTTCAGAAATTAAGAATTCTCCCTATGCCTCCTACCCTAGAGTGTTGCCTTTACTGGCTTCATCAATAGCAGTGCTGAAGTCACCTTCTCATCTTTCTGAACCTACCCAGTCAATGCCCGCTGTACCAGAACCAGCTGGGCTACTTGAAGATGATCAGCAGGACTACAGAAACACTGAATCGGTGGACACTCAGCCCTATATTGAACCAGCCTCTTACCCTTATGGCCAAGATGCTGAAGAAACTCAAGTTCACTTAGGGAAGGACGTAAGCCCAACTCCAACTACTGGCATAGTGACTCTCACCGATTTAAATGATTTTGCTGCTGAAGGAGTATCTTGAAAAATGAAGTAACAAAATATGTCAGCTAGTGTTTTTAAGAACTGTTTGGACGGACACATGCACACAAAAGCACATGCAGATTTGATGTTTGTACAACACTTTGTCTGAATCTCATTGTAGTTTGGGTGGGAAGGAAAGTGAAAACTGACCGTACTGAAAGATGCAAGGTGATGATCACTCTGAAGAAGAGTGAAATTGAG
Organism: Calyptomena viridis; assembly: GCA_013390005.1. NCBI lineage: Eukaryota > Metazoa > Chordata > Aves > Passeriformes > Eurylaimidae > Calyptomena > Calyptomena viridis. The sequence goes on from WEIV01023713.1 coordinate 151,902, forward strand.
TAAGCACCAAATTGTCAGTGAGATGAAGGGGCAATGCCAGCTAGACAAATACATATGACAGTATGAAGCCACTGCTTGCTGCTGCTGTTGCTTTGCCACTAAGGAGGCTGAGATAGCCAAAGCAAGTGTCCTTTTGCCCAGACGTGCTGCATGATACATGACACAAAATAGAACTATGAGAATAGAACCATCCTATCCATCCTGTGAGACCTATGACAGATGCTGCATCTACTGAAATTTCCTCACTCACTGCCTTTGAAATATATTGACAGGTAGAAAGTATGTGGCTACAAACATGCCATATTTGCAAGACTCATTTTTTGCACACGTTGATTGCCCCGATGTTATTGACAAGAAGGTTGTATACTGGATGCATGCAACAGCCATGTCAAAAAAAACTTTTAAACAATCAGAATACAGTTGCAGCTGCTCTAGACTTCTCATATACTTTTGCAATGTCCACTAACATGCTGCTAAATTCTTTATATTTCTTGATAATATCCAAAAAAGATCCCCCAGAGTCAGGGGTTATAATGCAATTTAAAACTTCATGTTATCTTGATACTTGGCCTGAATATTTTGATGAGGAACAAGGTTGAATGAAATCCCATAACAGTATTTAATTGTTTGTTAGGACAAGTTCTTTGCTTATTGTAATTGAAATGTGTTTTGTTTTGTTTTCAAGTTCCCACTGAAACATGGCAGTAACTTTTAAAACCTGAGACGTATCTAATTTTGATCTTGTGAATTCTGTGACTTAAAACAAACAAAGATACAAAACATCCAAAGTATTAATTTCTAGAAAAGTGCTTCTTTGAATTATCACTTTTCTTCAAAAAATGTGTATCAAAATATCACTCATCCTTGTGTAAGCTCTTTTTTATCATCATACATAATGAGGGAACCTAGGTGAAAAGATGGAAAAATTGAATGTAATGTGCCTGCTTATAATACCTGTATTTGGAGTATTGGTTTAAATTTTTTCTGTCTCATTTTCATACTGTTTTCCCTAGCAGAAGCTCTAAGGAAGAATTAAGCCAGCTACTCAACCTGATTCACATCTTAGGCTGTTTTTACAGGATTGTTTCCAGTGAAGCGGCTCTTGACTTTCTGAAAAGAAAGGGAAGCATCAGGCCTTTTGTTAATAAATACAACAGGGAATGGGAACACAGGCACTGCTCCAGTCTTCCAGTGTTAATATTTATGGTAGACATGAGATTTCCCAGGACTGAGGCTCCTCTCAGGACACAGACCAACACTCGGTGGTATTACTCCTTCCTTAACCTGAATTCATCTCTCAGCTTTCCTCCATCCCTTACAACAGCCATGTGTTCTCAACTGCCCTGATCCCACCAGACACTTCCTTTCATCAGTGCCATTTGCTAAAACTGGAAGTTTAGAGGTGCTAGACAAATACTAAGGGCATCGCTTCATTGATTTCAGTGAGGTTTGAATTTAGCCTTTAATGATTTTCTAAGGTTCATTTCACCTGTTATGCATTTTGTGATTTGGTAGGTTTGGTTGGAGGAGAGATATGGGGTGAAAATGAAAAAGCTTGTACTGGTATGGTTTGAGTTTTGAGCATATTCAGCCAAACGCTCATATTTGAATAAACATTTATTGTTCAGTCTCCACCCTTGAAACTTTTCAACACCTGACTGGATAAAGCCCTGAACAACCTGGGCTGGCCTCAGAGCTGACCCTCCTTGAAGCAGCAGATTCATGCAGAGACCTCCTGAGATCTTTTGCAGCAGGAATTGTCCTGTGATCTTGTTCTGCAAACATTAAAATTTTTAAAGAAACTTTGACTTGGAACTCAGAAAATGCAGTCTCCCTGGGAAAGGGCTCATTTTGAAAGAAATAAAAAAAAATTAAGATCAAGATTGTTTCAGGAACAAGGATTAATTTTCAAGTCATTAAATTAAGGTGAATGGCTCTTACTATAAATTTTTGTTCAGTCACAAATATTTTGCTAAACAGATGGTGCTATTCATGTTGCTCTTCTGTGTTGCTACCACTCTATAGAGCATAATGTCTATCCAGTACAGAGCAGAATCTCATCCACATGTTAAAATATGGATAAATAGCTCTATTAGGTTTCCATAGTATGTTTAGAAAAAACCTGTGTAATCTGAAAGCCTAGCATAGTGCACAAGCCTTTTTCTTTTTGTGTGATATTACAAATTGAAATGCCCTTAACAGACATAAATCAAGAAGTAGGCTTTCAGAGGACAGGATAAAAGCTTATTTTCCGAGGGAAGACTATGGATACAAAGTATCTGTGCACAGATTAAAGAATAAATGGCAATTTTATAACAAAAATGGATGACTGTATTAAAAAACATCACTTTTACTTTGTTAACTGTAATTTGTTTTGTAGATATGCACGTTCTGAACCCTTTTATCAGGGAACTTAAACTCTTATTGTTGAGAATGGGATGCTCCATTATACTATCTCTAGATATGTGAGGAAAGCAGGGTGCATTTTTTACTCTGCTGTGAAGGTAAACTGAAACACGAGCATCTAAAAAGGAGCTAGTCCTAACTTGAATACCATACACATTTCAAGTAGGATTTCTTCATTTTTGTCTATCCTTTCTGCTAGCTTCAGGGAGCTGCATTCACAGTGGATTGTGTGTCTGAACATGTCCCAGAGGGAGTTTTCACCTAGAGAATTTGTAGCTAAATTGTTGTAGCAAGGTGAGGAATCTTCTCCAAAGTAACAAGTGATAGGTCCTGAGGAAATTACCTCAAGTTGCTCTATGGAAGGTGTAGATAAGCTGTTAGGAGAAATTTTGTCACTAAAAGGGTGTTTAGTCATTGGAATAAGCTCCCCCAGGAAGTGGTAGAATCACCATCCTTGGAAGTGTTCAAAAGTCATAGTGAACACTTGGTTCTAGGTTAACTGCTGGACTCAGTGATTTTAGGGGTTTTTTACAACCTTAATGATTCTGAATGAAACAGAACTGAGGAGTTTTGAGAACAGATAAAAAATGGTTCTTTGCATATATCCAGAGCTTTCTCTAGAGCACTTTGCCACAGGGAGTGAATCATACTATAAAAGTGTTGCTCCAGGTCCCAGCCTGGTATTGATTCTGTTTGAGTATGAACCCATCAGCAAACCTGTCTCTGGCCTAGGCCATGTTGTTGGCCAACTTCTTGCTAGACTGTGGGGGTGTGTGTGTGTACAAACATAAAGAACCTTACAAAATATATACAAACCTTATATATGTAACATACCTATAAAAAAAAACCCCTGCCATTTGCGTATCAGTATAAGACAGCAGTAATGCCTGTGATGGTGAACACAAAATGTTTGTGTGTTAAAAGGAAGACAAGTGACATCTATTCAAATAACAAAAATTTTTCCTTCCTTGCCCATTTCTGTTTATTGGGGGGACATTTTTCATTGCTGCTGTGGAAAACAAAGCTGGAAGAGGTCAGTATTAGGCAAAATGACAGCTGTGAATGGACCTCTTTCTCTGGGGGAGGGGTGCTATGGGAAATGTGCAATAGTCGCAAAAGCAGTTGTAGGAAAGCACTGCTTCATGACAGTGACATTATATCATAGGTTAAAGAGGTGTTGAGGCAAACTAAGCTAAATTCTTCCTTGCCAGCAGACAGGGGTTAGACTAAAAACACAGCAAATTCTTTGCGTGCATAGAAGCACAGTAGACTGAAGGGAACAGGGGCCATTGCTTTCATTGTTTCCTTCTCCTGCATGTGGCCTCTTTGTATGTTACATTTCTTGGTGCCCTGAGACTCGTTTACAGTGGTGGTTCTTCTTGGCAGATATGATTGAAGCCAAACCTGATTTACCTAGTCTTTGGTTCTAGGGCCAGAACCATCTCCCTTTGAACCTCCTTCTCCCTCTGGGGCAACTGCAATGCCTGCAGCCCAGCTATCACATAACAGACTTAGACAGCAATCCTACAGCCATGGCTCTGTCCCAGGAGCTTGAATTTCCTCATGCAAAAATGCTGGATTTGTTTTAGAGAGTTCAGTTTAATTGAAATGGATGCATGGATTTTTGTCAAGTCCTCCTTGAGTGCCTTCCTAAGTTATCTGTCCAAGAAGATATGTGTCATTGGCACATTCCATCAATGCAACTGTATTTGCAAATAAGTAATTATTTATTAATTAATGAACAAAATAAATGAGACTTGTTTTGCAATACTGAAATGACTTCTAGCCAGCTTTTTCATTGTAATTATGTATCACTGTAATTTTATCTCCAGTTATGCTGGCAGAAAAAGTTGACAAGGGGGAAGTGTGTGTGTGCATGTGTGTGGTACACAATTAAAAGATCTAGAAAATGAGAGGATGCAGGGCTTCATCCCTCTTTCTTCCATTCCCAAAGAGAGGCAGCAGAAAACTGAGCAGAAACACCTTTGGCCCAGGACTCCCACCCCCTCCTGCTGTGCAAGGGCAGTAGTTTGGCCAGAGGACCTTGGGGATCTGGCACCAGCCTCCAGTCCAAAAGTACTGGAAGAGGATCTCCTTCTTGCCACTACCCAGAGGACATCAGGGCTTTTGTATTCCACCCGGGGGAAGTCATGAGTTGTGTAACTTGGGGTAACTTGTCTTCTTTCACATTTCTCCTCAGTTTCTCTTGAAGTACGTTGCATTTTGAAACACAGCAGAGACTCTTCTCAAAGTAATTTTGGCTCAGTCCTTGTCCAGACTGGCAATTTTATTGAGATCTGCTCTATTTTGATCCCTGACCAGCCAAGCAATCCTTGCTGACAGCAAAAGTGTTACTGTGATTTGAATATAACAGACCATAAAGTGAATAGTTGACTAGTTACATTTTTACCAGAAATAAATTAGCAGATTTGCATATCTGTTTCCTTTCTGAGAAAATAAAGAATTCTAAGTTTGATCCCCTCTCTCACTGAAAAGCAGCATCAGAAGCTAGTGATATTGTACATGATGGCTTACATGGGCTCTAATGAATACATATAAATGTGTAATTTGGAGGAACTGATGTATATCAGTCATTTTTATTAAAGAAACTCTGCTTCAGAGCCTTCTAGGAGCACTTGAGTATATCAAACTTCAATGTGTTTTGGGTTTAGGTTGGGGGGGGGGGGTTTGTATGTGTGAAATGCTCATTATAGCAACAGAGGTCCATGATTAATTTATTTTGTCTTTAGGATGATTATTCGGGTCTTACGATGATCTCACATTCACCATTGTCCCCTGATATTATATATAATACTGCAGTTATGGGGTTTAAATGGTTAGGGAATGGCAGAAAATGACCTGTGGTCTTCCCTTCCTTCTTTTTGATATTCTCAAAGTTTTCGTGATGTTGATTTTTCACATTAGATAGTCAAGTCTTTGGTACTCTATGGCTGATTAGAGACTTGTTCCTAATAAGCTATTGAACACACTTAGAAAGCAACATTTCAATAGTGCGTAAGAGAAATCATTTATGTCCCAATTGACTAAAGCTCTGTGTTTTTATTAAAGCAGATTTAACACAAGCCTTTGGGGAAGCAGCTTGCAGTGCTCAAAGATAAGCACTTTCCCATGTCAAAGTCCATATTGAATAAATTGAGACCTGGGTTACTTTGAAAGAAGGAAAGCAGAAAGACCCTGTGAGAAGCAAGGACAATCTTTGAAATCCTTCTAGCAATGGAATGAAGTTGAACTCCAGCAAAAAGTAAAAATGTTCGAAGCTGGAGATGCACTTTAAAAAGTCAGGGCTTTTCAAAGGCAAGCTGCCTGACAGGCTGTTTTTTCCCTGTGCTGGCTTGGACTCCCTTGTCCTGGAGCTCCCCAGAGTGTTCACACTCCTGCCACTGACATTCAGTGTCAGAGCCTCATCCCAAGTGTCCCTTCGGTTGCTTAAAAGTGGCATAGGGAATGGCAGCATTCAGAACACACAAAAATGGAATTATTGCTGTGCCAGAACTGTCAGTGTTGTTACCAACAACATGAAGCATTTCAGGTGAGCTAAGGTGGCATTTCAGGTTAGCTAAGGTGGCCTTCTTCAGGATCTTCCTTACACTGACAGGCCACAGATAGCAGACAGACTTTGAGGTAAACATTGATCCTTCTTTCTGTTCCTAGTGCTGGTAAGCTGTGGGGGATGAGAACTGGATATGGCCCAAGAGAGATTGCTGAGATTGCTGAAAGTCTGTTGGTGGAATTGGTTTCTACTGGCGAGCACTGACTGCCTGAGACCGCATCCGTTCCCAAGGAATGTGGGTGAAAGCATTCCAGCATTATTCCATGCCAAAACTGTCCCTATCATTTGAAATTTCCAAAAGGAAAAGTCAGAAAAAAATTAAAGGAAAATGTCATATCACTTTATAATAAGACAATGTTCTTGTTGATAATGCATCAATACATGGATGTTTACCTATATAGAAATATATCTAGGTATGTCTATATGTCTACATAAAATTAGATATAGTATTCGTGTTCTTCTGAAGTGTCTGGACATGGTCTAAACAGTGCCCTCGAACTGTCCTTTGCATGTCCCACCTGCCAGTCCATATGTCCTATTATTTGCAGGGTCTGTCCCAAGGGATCTCCATTTCCTCTGGGATACCTATCCACTAGATGAGATGAATGTTTGCCACTTTCCATATTCTTGCCAGGACTAGGGTTGCCTGGGATACTCTCATACCTACATCTCTCTGCTGGAGGAGCAAGTGGTTGCCCATACACAGTCTCCTCTTGCTAAAGGGGATTTGGCAAGTCCTGAGCAATTCCCTAGACTGGGCAGGGTGGAACTGTGAAGGAATATAGAGACGCCCTTTTGCTTAATACTCCTTCTTTGTAAAATGCCTGCATTATCAACCTGAGACAGCAACCACTTCTCCTGACAATGGGATCAGCCCCAAGAGTTCAACCCAGCAGCAGAACTGGCCCTAGCCCTGACCTTGCTCACAGTAAACTCCTTACCTTAGCAACCAGATGAGCCCTAACATAAACTAAGCAGGACAAAATACACCTGGAGTTCTGGACCAAAAACCTACTGACACGGCCTACTGACTGCTCCTTAGCAAGAGTTTTCCAATAAAACAGCTTCTTCACTGAAAGGGAGACTACTTTGACAACACTGAAATTGCTGGTAAAAAAAAAAATAGCACATTTGGAGTAATTTTTTTCCAACTGCTGTCTTCTGAGCTGGGAAATTTGCTCAAAGATTGTTGAGAAGTCCTCATTCGCATCTCTAAGTAAACAATCCTGGACCTTTTCTTTTGCATTGAAAGAGCCTTTTAAAGAAATCATTAATTAAAAACATGCAATAAAAATTCGAAACTAATGTGAAAGTTTTCAAATATCTCAAGGTGTTTCCAACAGTCCATGTTGGTTTATTACTTTTCACATTGCTGAGCTGTGTATTGTTTTGCCTTTTTCCCCAATGTTTGCTTTTTGTTTTGCATTTTAATTTTATTTGGAGTTTTGTTACTGTTTTTTTTGTTTTGTTGTTTGTTGTGGTAGTGGTGAGGGGGTTTGGTTTGGGGGGGGTTTGTCCATTTTGGAGTGAGGAAGAGATGTCACCATCACCAAAATGGCTACACGAGGAGAAAACAGTTTCTGATGCAGTCACAGACAAGTGGTCCTGGCACCAGCTGTCGTGGATGAACCCCTCTGGAGCTCCCTCTTTTGCTGGTCTGTCCGTGGCTCTGGATATAGCTGCCATGCAACCAACTCTGCACTGACAATCTTCTTATTAACGCTGGGGGGAGGCTATTCCTGCTGATGACTAAGTGTGTTTTCAAGTGGTAGAGGAACCTGGTTGTGGTTTTATATCCTTCTGGGCATTCAAGACATGTTTAATGGTGTGCAATATTTGCATCCCTGGAGTATACTAAGAGAGGTTATCTGATCAGGCTCAGCAGGACACTAACCACATGGTTGACACTTGTCAATTTTTACACTTCTCATCTGAAATAACCCAAATAACAGCCTGGTCCTTGGAAAACTTCCAGTCACACTCATGCTGTGAGAGTGGCACTTATGTAAGGGCAATGGTACATCCACACTGTGCTTGAAGTGCTCCTTCAGCGGTTTCAGCTTTGTCACTAAAACTGAGCTTAAGACCATGGCAGTAAGACCACCCTGTAAATAAAGCTGATCCAGTGGTAAAGCAAAGGTTTTATACATGTGACTGTGTCTGTACTATGGGTGTTTGCTGGAAGAGCATTGTCAGCCACAGTCATGTATGCCTGATAGGACTGAACAGGAGGAAGCCTGTGATGCTCAGAGGCCATAGGTAAAGCTACACAGATCCCAACATATGCTTTGTATTACAGCTAATCTTAAGTCCAGCCTGAATCAAACTAAACCATCACTCATTCCTAATTCTCCCAAATTAATGTTCACATTTGTTTTGTATATGCTGTTAACTAACACAGCACACAGCAGACATCATGTTCCATACTGTGCTGGGTTGTTGGAAGACTTTTCTGCTCTTCACTGCTTATTACCATCTCTATTGGCAGAAGCACTTCCTGATCCACCTGTAGTGAGCCCAAGACGTTACCTCCTGCTGATAGAAATGTGCCCATGGCAGAGGGCAGGGGGAAGGATGAAGAGCAGTGTGCTTGTTATCATTTACAAAAGTGATATCTGGCCAATGCAATTCTTCCTTCTGGCAGGTGCTAGAGTTTGCTTTCCTATGGGCCTTGTTAAATTTTGGGCCAAATATATCATCCTGAATGCACGAGCTATTTTGTTTGGGCGCATGTAAGTCCCAGAGACAGAGACTATGAAATCTAGCTTAAATCGTCTGCCCATGCAGTGGCAGCAGGAGCAAGGTGTCTCCAGTACCTTGGCTCCTCCTTTCCTGGCTCATTAATGTAATTCCAAAATCTAGTTAATAACAATTACTCTCTTTTATTAATTGTTCTGTTTTCCCAGTGTCTGGCAAATGGTATATTGCAGGAAGGAAGAGTCCCAGTGACACTGAAGTAATTGTAACATGTATCTGATTCATCAAGCTAGTGCAACGGCATAGCTCTTAACTCAGTGGATTACTTTTCTTAAAGTTTGATTTGATCAGAAATGGGTAGAAATTGAAAGATTTTCACAGTTTCATGTAAACAAGAGGCTTCCCAGCCTCAGCAGCTCTCTAGACACTTGAGATTTGTACAGAGCAGACCTATGACATTTTAACAAAAAAAAAAAATTAATCCAACCAACTACTTTAAAAGAGAATTTCAGCCAAGATCTAGTAATCCCTTTGTGTGAAACAAAGACTATTGCTTGTATCTTCAGCTGTACTGCTACTCATCCCTGGTGATGATATGATGCAGACAAGGTAGTGGGGCATTGAGCAGCAGGGTGATACAGAGTCACTGAGGGGTCCTAGATGGCTCAATGAAGGAACAAATCATTTCCCAAGCTATGGAGGCTGGTTCAGTTACTAAAAATTGAGACCCCTTAGCAAGAAATACCTCCCCTTTGTACGTCTGTACTGAAAAAAAATAGAGTCACATAGAGATCAGGTTGGCTTGTTGCTGTGCAAAGGAATTGCTAGTAAAAAAACATGGAATGCTAGTAAGAAAACATGGAATAAAAAACACTCCTCTTCTCTTTCCTTACAGCTTTAACCCAGGTTGTGATCTCCACCCTACAGCTCATAGTGGAGGTAGGAATAAAACATTGTGTAGTGAGTTCTGGGTTTTGCTGGCAGAGAAAGGGCTCTGTAAAGTCGACTCACCTAAATGCTGCTCCTGGGGCCTGTGGAGGGAAACTCCACCAAAACCAAGATGAAGCTGTGGTTTGCTCTGCACACATACACACACACACACACACACACATACATGAATGCCTGGCTGCTTATTGTCTATGTTACTTGTCTGAACAACAATCTACAACAGGTTCAGACAGGTATTCAGACTTGAATACAGGAGAAGTATTCAAGTATTTGGCTTTCTGAGAAGGATTTTGAAACTTTCCTTCTGACCCCTGTTGGATGGTGATTGTCAAATCCTCCCCGGAGAAGCTCTGGCTCAATTCCAGTTAGGTTTAGCTCCAAAGTAATGGTTCAGAGGAGAAACTGGATCAGCATTTTTCTTCTGTACATCTCCTTTCCCTGCCAGCAGCCAATTTCTTGAGCACTGCTACAGAAATATTTCTAATAAAAACTAACAACTCCCAGGGATGCTTCTATCCCTTGCTGTGCCAAGGACTGGTGATCACATCAGCATCGTGGTTCTCAAGCATCTGCCAAAACCTGACGGCTTCAGCCAGCACGACGGAGCAAGGGTGAGCCAGCTGTGATATGACAGGCAGAATTTAGGTTCCTGGGGAGTCTTCTTTGCAGAGATGGGCTTCTTCATTTAATGGACTTTGGATCTTATTTAACACATTGCCTCATGTGCAGTGCGAGTGTAAAGAAGCTGTGTGCACATAATAAAAAACTTCAGCCTATTTGTACCTAGGGGAGTCCTAATAAATTTGCCACTGCAGCAAGTGTTAGTCTCTACGGCCAATACTGAATGCTCAAGTTTAATAAAAAAGAATTCTGAAACAGAAGAAGCAAAAGGTAAACCAGTTCAGCGGACAAAGCAAATACAATTTAATTAGAAATTAAAAGTTTTCTCTCAGCCTTGACCAGTGACAAGGACTGGTGTCTCAGGCTGGCTGTATCTGGCCTGCTCTAGGGGTGCATTTCCTGACCATACTATCAGAGGTCCCCCAGCCCAGACTGAAGGCACTGCTCAGAGTGCACAGGAACTTACATACCAGAATTGACCTTGGCAGTTGATGAGCCATGTATGTTCAGGCCACTGGTGAGGCAGAAGATGGATAAATAAGCTGTAAAGGATGACATACGTTCAGGTCTCCACTTGTTTAGGACATTAATGTCAGAGTACTGGCTTGTACAAACTGTCACAAGCTCTCACAATCTCAGGTGCTCCAGATTAGGGTGGTTTAGCTGAACTGTCCCAAACTAGAAACAGCTTCAATAACTTCCAGGCCCTTCAGAACAGAATTGAGGTGATCTAGAAGTAACTCAGCCTGCAGAAAAGAGCTGCCTTTTGTCACTCTGCATATGACAACTCTTCTTAGCTAAAATGGCACAAATGGTAGCAGTTTCGTCCTCCTCTATTTCATGTTATCTATATTACAATAAAAAGCACTGACTACAGAAGCCATCAAAGTTAAATACTAGAAGAGTTAGGCAGGCCAATGTTTTAAATTCTGGTGAATTTTAACTATTACGAGTTTACCACTGAAAACTTCTCACAGGTCCAAAGTATGATGCTCAAATTTCTGAAACAACAGACCAGCACCTACTTGTGCCAGAGAGCTTAGGGCAGACAACAAAGACATTGCGGTTGGATTGTTAAAATACTGTCAACACCTCACTCTCAACTAAGCCTGTATGTGTTCTATGCCAATGAAATTCACATTCTCGGAGGCTAGATCTATGTAAAAGCTTCTTTGGTTGTTATCAGGAAAAGAGATCTTATTTTGTGGTAATATGGTCACCTAAAGTCAATATTTTACTACATTGCAAAGGAAGTTTTTAACTGGAAAGAATAAAGCATTGTTTATTGTACTCTACTGCTTTTTTATTTATGGCATTGTGGTGGTGCAACCCCCCACTCTCAGGCCGCACTATGATCTCAGACAGGGGTGTCAAACTCTTCAGTGGAGAGATCTGAATTATGTACCTAGGGCTCAGGTACCAATTCAGGGCTTCTCACTTCCCCTGCTTCACGCTCTTCTTCCACTGCACCACCAGCCAGGCACAACAGGATCTTTATTGAGTAGCAGCTCTTTTAGAGGGAGAATATGCCACAGCAGCACACCACAAGTATTTCATCTCCATCCTCTGTTCCCTTGTGGTCCACCCAGCAGCAAATGACTTCCTCCCACACTGTGCTGGCTTTTTTCTGCTGCAGGGAAGCAGAAAGCTTGAATGTGCAGCAGAAGTGCAGACATCCCAGAGACACAGCCCTGCCAGCAGGCTTTTATCCCTGGCCATGACCTGGGATGGGGGACTCCTCTCAGAAGTGCAGAGAAGGTCAGCCCAAACTCACCAAGGGCAGCAATCTGTGGAGAACACAGAGGGGAGGGCACTAACTGCAAGAAGAAAGAGTTTAATCGTAAACAAAGATCTTAGTCTGCATGCACATGGCCTTCAGCATCGTTGTAAATAATACTTCTAATAAAGAGCCAATTAGACCAACAATCTCATTACTATCCAGCATGCAGCGTAGGGAGGACTAGCCTACGGCATAACTGAGCAAAGGTGCACTCACAGCTCCATATTTCCTGCTGTAATGTACGTAGGCATAAGGAGACTTAAATAGATGTGTAAGAGGTATCAAGCATGGAGACAACAACCTGTGAGAAAGGCATGCAACCTTATAAGAAGTCCCATGGTCTGGCACTTTGCATCAACTCCCATTAACAAAACCCAGCCCAACATGCTGCAGTTATGCCCTGGGCATGTCTTGAGCATGGACTCCCAGATGTCCCTGCCATAACCTTCCTAGTGCCAGGCTCAGCACTGGATCAGAAGAAACTGCAGCATGGGGATGGCACAAGCTGAGAGTTGGCACCAGAGCTGGAGGCAGGACCCCAGGCTTTCTGCAGAGTCATGAATGAGGATGCTGGGAGACAACCAAGCAGGGAAGGTGGGAGATGAGGGGAAATCTGGGCATTGCGGATGTCTGTGATTTCTTGAGAAAGAAACCCAGGACTCAAGATGCTTTGCCAAACCTGAGCAAGTGACATTTGCACAGTGACTATTCATGCTATTCACGACTCGTGCTAGTATGGAAATTCAGAGAAAATAATGCAAGTAGCTCTCATTAAAAAACATCTTTGTCTTACATCCATCCCTCAAACCTCGGGCTTCCATTTTTCCTTCACATATCAGAAAAAATATCATGCAGGCTAATTTAGGAATGGCTCGCACGTAAATCATCCCCTTGGGCTTGGGCTTCTCATGCTGGGGTTCAGCCTGAGTGACTTTTTATAGCCAAGTTATAAACTTTTAAATGCTAGACTTAATCAGAGCTATTGAAATGGCCATTACAGAGTGGTTTAAGTGGCATAGCCCTGATATATGACAGCACAGAAAGTAGGCAAATGGCTCATCTGCAGTGGGCAGTCTATCTGGAAGGGAGCAGGATCTAGTGGCTAGAAGCAAGCACGATTGAGACACAAATCTCTTGAGTTTTGCCCTTGCCCTTGTACTGCTGTTGAGTGACCTCAAGCAAGTTCTCTTGGGATGCATTGTCCTGAGCAGACAGGTCTTAGATCAGAACTTGAAGGGAAAAGGTGGCTCACCATGCCCTGGGTACCCCAACATGCTAACGAGAACATGAATATGTATCTGCCTCCCCCAGGCAAGTTGCAAGAATTGTTGGTGAATTGGCCTAAGGTTTAACATGGCATAGTGTAGACTCAAAACAGACAAATCTAAGAGCTTAATCTGTCGCTGACAACCACCCACAAAATCTTACTGAATAATTATAATCACAGACACATCAGACACTAGAGTCTAAAAGACTTTGTGCTCAGGCTTAAGGGGAACTAATGCTGCTTTGCTCTTTAACAGGAGGCTCTTTAAAGTTTTGAGTTGAGACACTCAGCAAGTTCCAGTTGTGCATGGGAGAGCTTCCCCCGCTCTGCAGCATCTCTGTCATCTAAGCAGAACTGGACAGCCATCAATGTGAGAGTAGATGCTCGAACAGAGAAATTGATCTGAACAAAATGAGTACAGAAACTTCTCAGGGTCTTCTTTCTAAATTTATTCAAGTATTAAACAAACAGAAACTACAGCATGCATCAGATACTTTTCTTTATTGTACAACAAAACTGTGGACTTGTTTGTATTTGCAGCATTTCCAGCAACATCAGGCAGACTTGTCAATGTTATCCAGTTTTGCACAGTCACTAGAGTGTCGCATCATGAATTATTAAATCAGTGCTTCGTGGTAATACATAATTTCTTATCAATTATTCATGCTAATGTGCGTGTAGTTTACTTAATTGTGTTATTGACGATCAAAAGTAATTTCCTGAAAATCCTCAAGGACAGAAAATTTAATCAGCGTAACTACTTTTCAGATGCAATGCTGTTAAGTATTCTTAATTTGCTCAACAATTCACTTATTTATGTACCTTTCTGGAGGAAATACGAGTTTAATCAAACAATTAGATTGAAGAGTTAGTGTACAGAAGGGCTGAAGTTCAACTGAATGCAAGGTAATTATGTTGAAATGAAGTTGGGCCTGCCTCTTTGGACTGGAATATTTTTTTAGTCTCTTTTAGGTGGGGGAGGGCACAAAAAATTATAATTAGGAAGATCGCTGACAAAACAGTGATTCTCTCTCCTCCAACCACTCCCCACAACAAAGCATACAGAGATCTCTTTTATTTTGGTGGAATAAAAAGGTTGTTGCTATTGTTTAAACTAAGCCATAACTTGCAGCCAGAGAAGCCACCTCCACCCACAGTTCAGCAGAGCAGCTCCTGAAGCTGGAACACAAAGGTAGATCACAAACTATCACATGTTCCCCTCCCTGCAACTAGGACAGTTAAGGATCCCCAAAAGAAACACACTATCGGACAGAAGTAAAGCAAAATTACTTCCATTTGATGAATGTGGGCCTTGTCTGACTTTTCTTTCTACTTAAATCAAAGGACAGACCCAGCAATGCCCTCTCTTCTGGGTTGTGCCCAGAATACGCAAACTGCACTCTGGGGGTGCCTGGTACCCTTCGCTCCTGGAGCAATGAAGGTGCTTGGTGCTCCCAAGCCACTCCATGAAGACCAGGCTTTCCACAGAGTGGGTGCTAACATCAAACCCTGCCTCATGGAAAGGAAGGTGTGCACCAGGGCATATGGGAGGGTCCTGTGAGCCCCAGAGAAGCCCCAGGTTCTGTGAAATTCATGGGCTGAGATCACTTACGTGGAAGAAACAAATTTTTGCTGCCAGCATTACTCAGGGCTGCCTTTCCAAGCCCATTCTCACACCTAGATCTCGTGAACAGCCAAACAAAACCCTGTTTAAAAGCATGTGCTCAACACATTGCAGGAGGTCCTCAGCAAAACATGCAAGATCAGAGGCAACAAGAATCCTTCCACTAGCCTCCACGTTACTTGGTCAAGTCTCAAAACAATTGGTTTCACCCTGTTCTCCAGGGACATCTGTGGACAAGCCTAAAGACCCTGAAAGCGGCACCTAAAAAATGCAAGTCCATGTCACTAAGTTAAAATCTGCGTGTGCATTTCCTGTGGAAATACTATGAGGCACCACAGATGAAAACAGCTTCTCTTCAGATCTTAGTCTCTGCTTTGGGAAGGTTTGGATGGGAAATAACACTGTATTTCCTAAGGCATCGATTCTCTTTTGCACTGTGCCCACTCTGTAATAATTAATATATATTCATATCTAGATTCATTACAACAAGCTTTTGATAAATGGAATAGTCTGATTTTGGGTGGCATAAAGGAATATCTTTCCAAGCTTTATACCCTCTTTATTAAACACAAAACATGGAAAGATATATTTGCAGTCTTGCAATACAGGATTATTTTTTCTTCCAGTCTCTTTTTCCAAGAGAGTGATGCTAAAATACTCCCAGCTTTGTGCAGATCTAGAGACAACCACAGTCTCTGTTATACAAACATTACTGTTTGAAGCTATGAATGCCACTCTGAAGTCATGTCTTTTACATCTAACTCAAGGAATGGCAAAAGCAACAGACACATAGAGGCTAGTGCAAGGATTTAAGTCACAGGTAAACTGTTTTCAGCAACTTCCCAGTAATGTACTCCATGGGAAGTTTCACTTTCAGAGAAAACAAGACAGAAAAAAATTATTCAGAGTTTTGTTCTATTTTCTGATTCTCTTATACCTGAATTGCCTGGGATAGGTTTGGTTGAAGTCAAATGCCTTCAGGAAACAGTCAGTCGTATTGGATATTCCTTCACCTCTGTTGTGTGCAGTGGGGTAGCTGGTGCCTGGGTGCCTCTCCTGCCCCAGAACTCATATCTGGAAGTGATGTGCTGCTGCCAGCCATCCATCTCATGCAGAATGGGGAGTTGAGACACGTAGGAGCAAGCCAGGATCCTGGGTCTTTTGGTGTCCCTGGGATGTGGTAGGGGGGATAAAAACAGTTTCACGAATGTTTCCAAACACAAGTAGTGCTGATAAATCAGGGAAATGAACGTACAGCGATGCAATAAAAGCAAGGGTGCATGAAAGGCAGCCAAAGAGACCACTCAGATGTGCCAGGTCCCTGGTGGTCCCATGATGTCCCACTGGGCATGGCCACACTCCAGGTCACCCCACAGCTCAGCACTGGTAGCAGGTCACTGCCCTGAGCTGAGGGACCAGCACCAGTCAGGTCTCATACGCTCTTCTCCTCTTCCATTAGTTCCTTGGCTGGAGATGGCTGCTTGTCCTGGCTGCCCTCAGGGCAGGAGGGTTTGGCAGGAGGAGTGGGGCTGCTGCTGGCTGCAGGCAGGAGATTGGCAGACTGGAGCACAGCCTCCGAGTGCTCCCGCGCCTTCATGCGCAGAGCAGCCACACTGGCGGTGCGGTTGCTTTGGCAGCCATAGGTGGGCAGGAAGGAGAGGCCCATGGGGTCTGGAACACAGCACGAGCACAGTGGACTCCCTGGGGAGGAAGGAAAGAAGGCAATGTCACTGATGGGAAGCTCATGGAGACTGTCCGACTGTTCCCTCCATGGTCAGTCTGGAGAAGGCAGAGATGGGGTTGACCTTTAGTCGGTACATTGACCGTTAGTGGGTACACAGATGTTCTCTGGATCAGGGCTAGAAAATCCATATCCTGTTCTGCTGATCCTGTGAAGGATCTTACACTGTGAGTCATCCATGGTGACAAACAGAGTGAGCAAGGAAAGCAGAGACAGAGGTGAGCAGTGAAGTTCAGATCACACTTGAGATTTCCTCTTAAGTGAGGCTCAGCTCATTGCCCCCACTCATATCAAACTGCTGCTCTGTGGCTGCCATCAGCCCCATGCTGGAGATGTACCTTGCCCTCCACCTGCACACTGAGCTTGATCAACGTGGACAGCAGCATTTGGTGGGTGAGTGTAGGGGTTCTATCACTTATCTTTGCCTGAAAGATTACAGCAGAGAGAAAGTTAAGAATACTCCAGTTATTATGATGACCTTATCTCACTGTAAGATGAGATAGACATTTTCTTGGCCAGAACCCTGCCAACTACTGGCATCATGACTACCTGCAAGAGTTTGTTCTACCTGTACCCATCCAATGTCTGTGCTGCTTAAGGATGACACCTTGAAGAGAATGACCTCCAGAAGTGAGCCAAGGCTACTCCAGCTGTTGCTGCTCCTGACACAGCTTAAGAGTCGCATCAGGAGAGATGGGCTAGAGCATCTCTACCCTGTCATCTGAGACGCCTGGCTGTTGCAAGCAGGCAATAAAACACTGGATAACGGATGAAGTGGGTATTCCTCTTTAAGCCAAAAGGCTCCCCTGAAACCCTGAAACTGACAGAGCTGCCTTCCTGAGCAGCAACACTGCAGGCTCTTCCTCTGGCTTATCTTTGATAATGCTGGGGCTTGGGACAGTTCCCAAAAAAGCACACCTGGAAGCGTACGTTGACCAATGGGCAGGAAATGCAGTCCATTCAAAAAGCCATCCTGTTACCTAGCTTAGATCTATTAAAGGAAGTATAATGCATCAGAGGAGTAGGAAGTGGAGGCAGGGCTACTTCTTTAGATGAGCTACTTTAATTTGCTCTCTGGTTAGAAAATTTGGGTGACACAATTGTTTCAGGGGTCTCAGAGGCCACATAAACTACACCATCTTGTACACTCCTGGCAAAAGCATGTTTTTTGCTGATATGCTACCTCTCAACAAGGAACAGCCTGGCCACACACACATCCTGATATGATGTAATATCTTCCCTTGATCTTTCCAAGCCAAGGACTTGCTTTAATTTCTGCAGTTAATTTTTGAGTTAAATGGCTCATGACTAAGTGATGGAACTAATAACCTGCAGAGAGCAGGTAAGTCTTTCTTTTACACTTCTGTTCTTGGTAGCAATGGGTCAGCACCCATCTGCTAGGAAATGAAGGCAGTCAGTTGCTTGTTTTTAGGAGGTTGGCAAGACTTCTCTACAGCAATTGTCAGAGATTCACAATTGCAAGTAACATTCAGGAAAAAACTACTCCTTGCATTTTAAAAACTAGAATCGACAAAGGAAAAGTTATTAATATAAATGGAAAGAACCCTTTTCTCTTGCAATATTTCTCTGATAAAGCATATGATCAGCAGACCAACATTTCCATGGGGCCAGGCATTCAAGCAAGTTGCACAAGCAAGTTTCAGCACTTGAACGAAATCCTTCATTTCTCTTGCTTTTGCCTCTAGGAAGCTCAGACTTGAATTCTATGGCTGTTTTGAGCAAGTCATAAGGAGGGTTTCTAATTAAATTCACTCAGTAACACAACTTACAGTTTTTGCCACCACCAACCATGCTTTATAAAGTAATTTTTTGCCCTGTTGAATCCCAGCCACTTCAGGGGTTCTGGATGGCCACTGTTTTAGCAAGAGGGAGGAGAGGCCCTTCAGAGTCCCTGCAGTTTGCAGCAGGTCTTTACCTGCAGAAGCCACACTGAGGTGCCTAGTGCAGGACTAGGCAGAGATATTGTCTGCTTAATGGGAGGTGAGGAGAAGTGGAAAAAAGTCTTCCTCTTTTCAAAGAAGCAGGAATCAGCTCTATCCCCTAAGAATAATTTTCATTCTGTTGTTAGAGGGATAAAATATTTATTAGTATTCAGTAGCAATCTAAGCTCTTTGCTTAATAATTAGACCCGATATTACCTAGTGGCTCTGCAACCTGAGGGTGCAGCTACCTGTGGTGAAAACTAAGCTATTTCTAGCAATAATTCACTCTTAACCATTCCTTTAATTTTCACTGAGGTTAAAACACTTCCAAAGAACAGCTCACACATGAAAAAAAATAAAATAAAAAGCATCATTTGCTCCAGGGTCCAGCTAGAATTTCTTTTAATGTATGTTATAAAGAATGTATGTTGCAAATTTCTGCATCTGCAGGTGATAAGTCCAGTGAAATCTATTGTACTTTACTGACACAAAAGCCAAGACAAACAATGGGAGACTCAGGAGCCCAAGGTCCCCGCCTGCCCATCAGTCAGCCCACAAGGTATGGGATGTGATGCTGACCAAGAAAAGGAACCCATATATAGTAGGCAACAGTGGTTTTTAACATCTTATTGCAGTAACCCTGAGTCCACAGTGGGAAGGAACAAATTGTTCCTACTTATTGTGACTCTTCAGAGGACTTGAGGCTCTCGTCAAAATCAGTGAGGGGTAAGCCATTAGCCCTAGATCTTGATCCAGCTTCCACTAACATCTATGACAACCTGGTAATAGTTTAATGGGACTTGTATCAAGCTGCTACAATATGGACAGGGTACTGTTTGCTTTCTTTCAGGAACTTACTGCCTCCTGCACAAAAAATTAAAATACACAATTAGATTTCCATTAACTTACAACAAATTCTGCTGAATTGATCTGAACCTCCTTGTATTGCTATATGAGATCATACTTTAACTGCTCAGCCTGAACATAAATACTTAATGTAATAAATACAGTCTGAAATATTTGATCCACTTGGCAGTTTAATTGATCTACTACAGAGACTGACAGGAAAAATTAAATTAGTTTTGTCTTGTCTGTGCCAACATCACATTTCAATTGTAATGATATTTGATCTACAATTTTGGTTGAGGATTCTTTTGTGCAGTTCCACGGTTCAATTTCAGCTGAGAAGAGTGGAGTGGTAGCAGCATTCATATTGATACATAAATATCTTAAATATTCATTTAGTATTTTGTATTTCAACTCAAGAGTTTAAAGAATTTTAAAGAATTTAATAGATAGACTTTCCAAAAGACAAACCCCACATTTCTTTCCTCTTTCATTATTTGTGCATATCAGCATTTGATATGGACAGCTGAATAGCAACCTGACATAGAAGGAAGGAAAGAAAAATTCCCATTTAAAATCCTCATGTGTCAATGCATGCCATTTAGTTTTCAGAGAAAATATTATGCTTGAATTAAGTATTGTTATCTTCTGGTAATAATCACATTGGTTGGCCTGAGCTCTAAATTCTCTTAAATTCTGAATCCCTTTCATAAGGACTGGAAGGTCAACAACAACCTCAAGTTCATACTGTCGATTACTAGTGGGAGCTGATTCAAAGGAATCTCCCTCTTGCTCTTCCTACATGACACCAACATTCTGTCTATTAAAGCCTGAGTCAGAAGCAGGAAACATAAAAGTGGCTTTATCCAAATCTTCTTGAGCTCTGAGTCCAGAGGTTCAGGACAAGAAAGGTATGAACTTAATGCCTGAAATGGAGAAGCATCAGTATAATGCTCTCAGTATAATTTAGGGTAGTCTCAAGACTGCTATGGTTGTCCTTCATGATTTCTCCTTCTAGTGCCCAAGGTGGTTAAGTGTGGAAGGCATCCTCTGCTGCCCAGAGGCTGGAAAAGCACTTCAGAAGTGACAGCAGGATCCAAATGTTGTAATTCCACATCTCCTTGGCTTGTGACCCCTGCAATGCCCAATGCAAACAACAAAGAGCCAATGATGTGGCTCAGTTGCTCTATCAGGAGCCTTCTTGTGTAAATAACTTGACACTGGAATTGGAGGATTTCATCCTCCTTTATTTGTGCCATTAGTACTGTTCAAAGAAAAAAAAATTCAGAAAAGGACTTGCCTGTTTGGGCAGGAAAGCTGGCACCAAAGCCCACAAAAAAAGCTGGGAGAACAGAACCAGTCCTTTGAATATTGTCAGCTCAACAACCACTTAGCACTCTTCTCTTCCACGTAAAAAATATGATCTGACCCTAAATCCTGCTTACACATGTATCTCCCCAAGAGGGGTCAATAGGAAATCCTGCCCGAGAGGTCCACTAACCTAATCAAGATCTGTCCTGGAAAAAACAAGACAGCACATATTTCCTACCCATAGCTTTTAGGGCTCCTAGTATCTGCATATTCCCTAGTATTTGTGATAAAGACAAACAAAATCTACCTGTGAGGTAGGGCAGTGCTAGAGCTGGGGACCTGTGATATGGGATTCAAAGTAATTTGCTCAAGGTGTATGCATTGCAGCAAACTGAAGAAATATTTTAAATTCTCTAAAGTCAAAAGTGGCAGATAAACTAGGGAAAATGCCAAACAGAACCCACTTGATATATTTGCCATATTACATGAGAAAAGTCAGTAAATACATAATCAAGAATGACAGAGAAAATAAAGGAACCAAAGAGGGTTTTTTCCATTCCCCAGCCTTACAGTAAACAGTGGTGCTTCAATTCAGTAAACGCCAGTTCAAGGATGAGTTAGGTCCTTGAACACTTCTTTCACAGGCACTGGCAATGGGAATTGCCCAATGGAATTATGCAAATTCTCCTCATCTTTCCACAAGAGAAATTGTAATGTAATGGATGGGCAGTTCTAGTTGTGTTCTGGTTTTTTTTCCTGGATACTGCAATTAAGCCTCCCTAATATGAACAGCAACCACAGCAGCAACAAACCATAAAAGAGCCTAATCAGTGGTGCCCTGGAATACCCATTTTGATGTGCATAATGCAATCCTGCTTCTCTATCAGTGGTGTGGAGGTGCCGTGAAAACCAACCAAGCTATAACTCGCACAGAGCAGAGCTGTGGGTGAATTATGAAAGTAATTCCCTGGCAAGTGTAATTATTTCTCTCCTCATACACTTCACTTATTGTGGGGTCTGGGGAAATTTCAGCGGAATGTAACAGACACACTCTTGGCCTCAGCCACCAGAATGGTAGAACACATCCGCTAAAAAATGGAGGTTCTTGTTTACACCCATTAATAACATCTTCTACATTAATGAATTGCATTCATGCTGTCATCCATTAAGAAGGTACTTTGAGGTCTCTCTCTGCACAGAACACTAGCATCTCCTGATGACTCTATTGTTATACAGCCCATAAATAAAACAAGTATTTTCCCTTCCTCTTTGAGGTCTGCATTTAAATCTACTAAATGGACTGCAGATGCATGGCTTACAGTAAGTGTTTCATCTTGGAAGATCATGGAACTGTTGAAGTCACCACAATGAAGTAGCATAGTTGTCAAATTAGGACAATTTCAGAGAGTAACCAACACCAGAAATTTCATCTATGCGAGTCAACCTTCTTCCTGAGTATGACCAGTGGTAAACTACTAAAATCCTGAAGTAGAAAACGCTGTATACCCCAGAAATTATGATCTTATGCTAATTTTTCAAACAAGCAATTGTATTTCCTGAAAGACTAGTACATAGAGAGGTGATACAGTAGTTAACGGATGCTGTTAACACTCCTGAGAGGGAGAAGATTCCCCTAAGGAAAGGAAAAGATCTTTTGTATTAATGAATACAGAATATTTGAAAGAAACAGAGAAAAACTGTCCAGTGATAGTACAGCCTTCTCTGGAACAGTCTATGCTCTGCGTAACAGTTTTGATTGCTATTGTACAGCCAGCCCATTTTCTTCGTGGAACATCCTGTGGTGCTAATATCCTCACTTTGAGGGGGGGAAAAAAAATCTCTGTTTCAGAGACAACAGAGTTCATGTGGCACAGTGCTTAAGGAAAAGATCTTTCTTCTCATTCATCAGAGCAGACCTAGTCTCAGGCTTCAACAATATCCCCCATTTGCCTAGAAGTGACACATGGGAGGTCCAGAGCCACAGAAAGCATGAGGCAATCCTACAGTGTACTTCACAGTCTTTACAAAACCAAAGTTCCAGGCTTAGTCCTTGCCCCTTAACTAGGCTATCTTTAGATTTTTTTGTCTCTTAGACCAACTTCGCCATCAATTATTATATCCTTATACTACAAATGAGATTCAAGAACCTTGTGCCCTAGGTACTTTATGTAGCTTTGGAATTGGGGATCTGGAGCCAAGCGAAGTTAGAGAAGGAAAAAGAGAGGTATTAGCGTCTTTACAAAAGACAGAGAACTCTCAAATGGCAGAACGAAAATGGTCCCTGAGAGCATAACATAATTATTAATTAGTTACATCACCATCATCACTTGTTATTTACTGTATTGATTTTAATCATCTCCTTCTAAAGCATCAGTCAAATATTACTCACTGACACCAGAGAAGGATTGGCTTACAAGTCTAAGAAAGCACATCTTGTCTCCTCAAAAGAATAAGAAAACAACCTACACTTCCCAGTAGAATCTGATGTGCTCGGAGAGCCCATTTCTTTGCAGGCAGCTGTTACGGCCTTAAGAATATGATTACCTTTACTGGCCAGTATTATTCTCCCAATGGTGGTAATATAAATCTATTTACAGGATCCACATAGAGAAGCTGCATTTAATTTGGCACTGGCAAAGAAAAAAAGCAGGGTCATGCATCCTTTAGTAGTGAAATGGTACTTTGATTCTGGAGCAACTATTTTGCTTTCAAAAGCACAAGGAAAGCATGGTTGGCACAAGACAGACACTAGGAAGACCTCTTGAACATTTCGCTCTTCAATAAAACTGGAAAAACTTTGGAAAACCTTACTGCTCTCTGGATTTCCCTTTATCCAAGCAATCCAAAAAACAAGAAGCTCAGAACTTTATGCCCCATGCTGAATTGGATGGGATGTCAGCTGTCCATAGCCCTGCCCCAGCCTAAGAAAATTACACTTGAAGAAATGGGGAAAGAGGAGAAAATACTCCACATATCAATACACCAAGAAAGATGCTACCATTATTGTCTTGTATAAATCAAATTTGCCCTCTCACAAAACGATAAATTTTCCCCCCCTTAACCTCAAACCCTAAATTTGACATTACTGAGACCTAGCAACAGATCTAGCAGCAGAAGAAAAAGAGATCCCCCCCTCAAAGCAATCAGCTCAGACTGCCAGTTCCTTGCAAGGATAACAATATGCTGACAGGCATAGTCAGCTGCACAAAGCTCCTGGTAGGTGGATATGCAAATATGCAAGTCTCTAACTGGATTTATTAAAGTCAAAATATACTACTTTATCCCACTCTCCTTGCAGGTACCTGGAGATTTTTAGAGCCAGGCAGGAAATATAAACCAGGCCATTTCAGGAATGAACTGCATGTATAGCTGACAACATTCACCAAGAAAATATGCTGGCATCTGATAACCATTCCTATACAAATTACAAAAAAATCTGTATTTACATTCAGGACTAGTTTTTCAGGGACACTGTCTCTTAGCTTGGGCAAATAACTATCTAATATCTACAAGAAATTCAGGAATAGAACTTTCTCTGCCCCTAGGTTGTAAAATTTCTATCAAGAAAAGTGGAGCAAATTATTAATTTCTCAATTTAGTGGTTGAGCTGTAAAATCACAGAAAATTGTATCAGGAAGTATTACAGATAAATAAAACTGAAATCAAATAAAAATACACACCAAAAAAACCACAAACAAAAAGCAGCTAAACAAAAAATACCAACCCTTCATGACAATTTTTTTTTATTCCTTTTTTCATGTGCTTGGCTTTTGTTTATGTTATTTTTTTCTCCAAATTTAGCTATCTTTAAACATGAAACAAGTGAGAATATATTGATGCATTTAATTTTGAAAATGCTTAAATGTAAATTTGAAGAAACAGGAAATTTCTTCCTTCCACTTGAAATTATTCACTGAGCACAACCCTACTTCCACACCTTTCAGCATGTCTGGGACTACCTGAACAATCTTTTCGCCTGGAGAATTTCACTTGCATCTACCCAAGAGAGGCTGTTCCTACCTAATGGAAGAAGCCAAAATTCTCAGTCCCAAGACTTCACAGGGCAGAGATCAAGAGAACTCATGCACTCCAACAGCTGCTGCCCACTTATGGGTGATAATCAGCCTTTAAATATTAGGGTTCAGGTCACACCCATGGGTCACACCCATTTGTGCATGCACACAAATATGTTGGTGTCTGAGTGTCCAACTTGATATGTCCTTTCTTGATTAAAATTCCCAGGTCCCATAACTATCAAAAGAGCAGTAACTGTTGTGCCTGGCCTCAGCATTTTTTGAAAGACAGAAGGGATGGGGTACAGGGGGCAGGACGCTAGACTTTACACAAAACTCAGTAGTTTCAAACATTTGCTTCAGGAATATACCTTGGCAATGCTGATTTAACTGGAAATACTCACAAGGAGCATGAGCTACACCAGCGAACAGAGAGATAGGTATTAGAGGATGGCTATGTTCATAGTGGAGGGTCTTTAACTGAGAAACTTTCCTCACAAGTTATTGCACCACATTGGGACATAGAGTAAATGTATGTGCCACTTTGTGCTTGGCACAGCTATGAGGCTTTACATCCTATAAATCTATAAATTGAATTCATCTTGCTTACACCCTTAGTCTTACAAATTGTTAGAAGGAACAGCTAATGGATCAGCAGGTGATTTATTTTTAAAAGATGCATACTGCTGCTTTTTGGAAACCGAAAGTATATAGACGAGGGATGTACCCTTCCTGAAGCCTGGGTCCCAGGTAATGAGGAATTACTTTGTATCCTCCCCTGTCTCCAGGAACACACTTTATTCAAGTTCTACTGTCCAAGAAGAGAAAGGTTTGGATTGTGCAGAGATGCACTGCAAAGAAAACCGCATGCAGAGCGGATGAGGCACCAGTAACGGTGCCAGGTAATACATAATGCAAAAGGATGTGTATAACTAATTTATTAGAATAAATTTGACTCTTAAAAAAAAGCATATGTAACAAAAACTCTAAAGGAGCAAAGCCTACCTGCCTCACTCCATGAGACAAACTTCAACCTCACAAAAAGTAACTGTCTATATAAAATGAAGGGGGGTTGCCCCAAATGATGCTACAAGATACAACCAGAGACTCACTTCTGTAAGTACAGCACTGGCCAGTGCAATTACTGCCAATCGAAACAGAAAGAGAGATTCACCGTTTCTCAAAGGCTTCCCTGCAAGTGGGACCATGTCACTTAGCTTGAAAGAGATGCTCTTTGAGCTTATCCCTGAAGTTAAACAAAGTAATTTACCTTTTAGAGAGGCGACATGGGATAAAGCTTGTGCGTAGGTGGCTGTGTTGAGAAGAGTCCCTGGCAGGCAGGAAGGGAAGAAAGGTCCTGAAGGACCCACTGCTCGACTCAGGCTGATGGAGAAGAGAAAACAACTTCCTTACAAAACCAGAATGAGCTGATTCTATTTGTGCATGCACACAAATATGTTGGTGTCTGAGTGTCCAACTAGATGTGACCAAGCCTGTATAACATTAGCCTCCAACAGCCCCCAGCTTCTCAGCATCTCCACAGGGAATGGTGAGTCGCACAAGAAACACATTGTTTTCTGAAGATGATACTGTGCAGGCCAAAGCATAGCAAGCAGCATGCAAATCTGTATGCATGTACATATGTATGAGACATGCTTGCCCCACAAACAGGTAGCTGATAACACATATTACTCTTACCTCTGCTGGATCTCCAGACCCTCTTTTTTATTCCTGGTTTGATCTGTTGGAGAAGGGGAATTTAAATTCCTCGCAGGAGGTGCCACCTCAGCCATGGTTTCCTTAGAGCCCTCTTGGTCAGAAGCACCCCTCTCTGTTTTTCTCCATTTAGCTCTTCGATTTTGGAACCACACCTGGAGTGGGAAAGAAATCCTGGCTGAAAACCATGTTTAACCGATTGCAAAGCAAGGAAATTGTAAATTGTTACTCTCACGAAATCAGTCAATTAGAAGCTTGGCTAAAACCTCCTCTTATTTTGTATCTCTATTGCTGTTCTAGTTGAGTTTTAGGATTACATTTGTATCTGTAATATTTCTGGATCTGGAAAACAAGCCAGAAATGTCTAAAGACATTCAAAAGGCATGCTACAAACAAAAATTAAAAAAAAATTAGTTTTGATGTTATTGTGCCAGTTAGCAAAACATTTAATCATGTGCTTGCCTTTATGCAAGCATAAAGCCATTTAATTCTCACTGATTCCTATGTTTTAACATATCTAAAAGCTGTTTTATAGAGCTGGTGCTAAATACTTATCTAAGTACTCTAATGAAACCATATGTAAGTCTTTAAATCTGCTGCTGCTAGAATCAGAGAGGTGAGAAATTAAAAGATGTGTATTAGGCCATCTTACCCAGCCCATTTTCTGTAGAGGACTCACTGATTCCTCTTATGACCAGTGTGTGTTCAGAGGACTCAAAAGTTGATAGATACTAATTTTGGAAGATCATTCTGCAGTTTAATACTGTGGTGGTACAACTCCCCCCTCCACCTCAGGCTGCACTATGATCTCAGAGGAGAATACCAGTTTCCAAACCTTATTTTTTCCCCATATGCAAAACAAACATTCATATTCTTGATTTTGTCACCTGACTTTTAGTCCAAAAGCTTTCTTTTCCAATTAACCTTGAAGCTGATGCTCTGAAAGCACTGTGTTTGAGTTGGAAAATGCCAAACCTCTCCTGAGGTCAGGAAAGCCACATTTTAGTACATGAATTCAAGTATAGGCGAGATTGTTATTACTATTATTCTCCTCCTCCAACTCCATTTTAGTTAGCTGCCTTTTAATTGCATGTATCAGCAAACACTGAATAATGATTTTATCTATATTCTAAATTTAGAGCAGTTAAATGCAAAGCAAAATGCAGACACTTTCTTGTGTCTTAATTGAATGAAGGTCACAGCTATAACAACATTTAATTGAGCTATTTTTCATTATCATATTTTAATGACTTTGCACTGACAGTTCGCCTGCTTCTGAGGAAAGAGCATGATGAAGTCGTTTATTTCCCTATTTAGTTATTGTTTGACAACATCATCTTCGATTAAGACTCTGCTTTATAGCACATTAATCATATTTGAATGAGCAAGGGGTATAAATGTAAACATATCTCCCATCCTCTGTATTTCCCCATGTCCCTGCATGAAAGCAGGCTAAACAAATGCTTGCATCCATTGTCTGTTTGCATAATGGCCAACAACAAGGCTAAACACCAGTCCTAAGCAATCTAATTGTCACCACCTCTATCTCACCCTTGCACCTTTCAGGAAGAAGTTATGATCTTCCACTTCTGAATGCTCAATAATTGTCCCATTTATCTCAATTTGCAGTTCAGTCTTTAGGCACCAATAGCCAAAATGGCATTTTTTATTATTTTTTTTTAAGCCAGTACCTACAATGCAGTGGCAAAAGGAGATTTTCATTTCCAAATAATAATCAGTTTAATTTGCCCGCATATGACCAATGATTCATGTTGAGATTTAATAATCAGGATCACATAATCTGATTATAGGAGAAATAATTTGTTTACAATCCCCAATTTACTGTGGTGAATTCCATTATCTCTCTTCAGCCACTGGGTTTTAAGAGATACTAACATGACCCTAGGGAACAAAAGGCAAGCTAT
Source organism: Calyptomena viridis (assembly GCA_013390005.1). Lineage (NCBI taxonomy): Eukaryota > Metazoa > Chordata > Aves > Passeriformes > Eurylaimidae > Calyptomena > Calyptomena viridis. The sequence continues at coordinate 180,311 of WEIV01023713.1, forward strand.
TATATTTCCTACAATTAGATCTTTGCATAGTCTTAACCCTGAGCATCTAAATAAATAAAAATTAAAAAAAATTAGAAGAATAGCATGCAGAAAAGCCCCACAAATAAAAATGAATGCATAATTGTGTTCAAAAAAATGTTTTGCAACTCTGTGGTGAATGCCTGCAGAGTTATGGGGATCCATCTCTGACAACTACAGGACCACTGGTTTTAGCAGAGCTTGTAGACACACAAAGTTAATCCCTCGGTATGGAAAAACAAACATAAGGATTAAAAACAAAACGAAAAAAAAAAAGGAAAAACTGGGGGAGAAGGAAGAAAGGGTTGAAAAACAGTGGTGGTGGAAAGTTTAATCATGGCCAATGGTATTTATTGGATCGTATTAAAGGTGTGGGAATTCATCTGCAGGCTCTTTAGCTGTCTAAATTAAGTGTTTGGAAAGAAGGCAAAGGGAAAAAAGTTGAAGAGGTGCAGATTTCTTCCTGGCAGCTGGGGTCCCTGCAGTTGACTAACCTCACTGCTCGACAGTGGTCATGGTTGCTTTGGAGAATCACGTCTCAGCTCTTTTCTCTGCACCACGCCCCCCCTCCAAAAGCAAGGAAATGGATGTGCATTGATGTAATTTAGTACCTTGGAGACGCGGACAAATTAGTGTAGAACATTATCACTAGTTAATTATGAATGACCGATTAATCAACCTAATCTAATATTCCACATTATGTTGATGTTATTAAAGTGCATCATGAAAATGACAGATCGTCTTCATTTGTGTTCTTTGGCCAAATGTGCACTCTGCAGTCATGATGTCAAATGAAAAAAAAAAGTTTGCCAGTTTGAATACCCGTGTTAAATAATTCCCCAGGATGTTTACCTGCACCCTGGCCTCTGTGAGGTTGATTTTCATAGCCAGCTCTTCCCGAGTGAACACATCGGGGTAGTGGGTTTGAGCAAAAACGGCTTCCAGGGCCTCGAGCTGGTGGAGGGGAGGAGAGCAGAGAACCGTGAGAGATCTGTCCGGGCACTCCAGGGGGGTATCTGCCAGGCATGGATGAGGAAAGCGGAGCCGCCCGAGGCAGTGGGGCACGCGGGGAACCGGGCGGGGCTGGCATGGCATGGAGCGTGCGGGAAGCAGGAAGGCCTGGGGCAAGCAAGGGGCAATGGGTGCGCAGGTCAGGGGCAGAGAGAAGCAGGCTCCTACCTGCTGCAAGGTGAAGGTGGTGCGGTTGCGGCGCTGCTTCCTCCTTAGGAACCCGTCGTCGAAGTCGCCGGCGGAGTGACCTCCGAATGGGGCCGCGCCTGAGGGCCGAGAGCCTCGTTAGGGGCCGCGGGGGCAAAGGGCCGGGGCCAGTCCGGCGGGGAATGCTGCCCCGTCTCCGCGGGGCCGGAGTCCCGAGCACCCCGGTCGGCCCCTGGAGCACGGCGAGAGCCGCCGAGGCGGCAGGAGTCCCGAGGGGCCAGGGGCTCCCGCGGGCTGCTTGGAGTTCTGCCGACCGGAGCTCACTCCGCCCCGGGAAGGTACTTTTTCGGGTCATTTGTGTTTTAAAGGACGAAGAGACTAAGCTTTGCCATAGGAAGCTTCGTGCATAGGTGGGAACGGCAACTCGTAAAGGCCTTGCTCGTCTGCTGGGAGAGCCCGGGGAAATCCCTGCCTGGACGAGGTAGCACCGGGGCCGCTGGCAGGTTCCTCCCCACGCGAGGTCTGCTCGCCCTCGTCCGTGGAGAAGAACATGGGCACAGGGTTCCGTGGGGCTTGGCCCTGGCTGAACCGCCGGGACCCTGCCCTTCTCCGACGGGGGTTCGAGGGGCCGACGGGGGCACTGGGCTTTGTCCCTGGGCAGAGGTTGAATGAGGTCAAATGGGCCGCCGGGATGCAAACCACCTTTCGTGGAGCAGACCCGGCCTTCGCGGCTCCCCCAGCCACATATCAGCCGTGCCCGGGCTGAAATGTGTCACTCTTCTTGTTCGCTGACAAAACAGGATAAAAACCTCAACGAAACAAAAAAAAAAACAGACCAAAAAAATCCCTAAAACTTAAGCCAAAGCTAAAAACAAACAAAAACCCCGAACAAACCAAACAAACAAAACAAAAAAAAACCACCCCCAAACAAACAAAACCAGAACAAAATCCTCTCATGGAGTGGAAGAATACCCGAGCCCCAAAAGTGTTGCTGAGAGTGTCTCCGTGACCCCACTCGCAGCCCATGGAGTGCTCCTACCCCGCCGCAGGGCACGGAGGCTGGAGGTCACAGCTCATCTTGTAGCATCATTTGGAAGATAAACACGGCCTCCAGCCCCCTCCTCACATAGACGGACGACTCACTGCGGGCCTGGGAGAGGCTCATCAGAGAATAAATACTGTCCTGGTGACTCTCTAAGTCAGATCTTTTCCCTCTGGCACCGGGCCTCCCGGGCTGCCCAAACGCTGGCCGAAGAGAGCTTTTCTGTTGCCATCTCTTTGGTTTGGTGATGGGCGAGTGGGAGGTTTTGGACATCGGTGTATTTTTTATTTTTTTTTTACTTGGGATACTCTACGCTGTTTTCAGCCTTTAGCAGAACAGACCAGCCTTCCCCCCGCCCCACTGCTGCCCACGGTGGGAGAGCGAGGGTCCGGTCCCGGACACCGCCGGGAAAGGCTGCAGCCTGCGGGGGCCGCGCCCCGTCTAGGACCGCCAAAGCCAGGCACCGGCCCCGCGCTGGCACCGGGGAAACAAACACATAGCAAACAAACAAACAAACAAAAACGAGAGTACGTTTTCAAAGCTCTCTGCCAAAAACTAACGAACAAAGCCGCCTCAGCGATTGGTGGCACGTGCGGGAGGGACCCCCGCACTGTCCTGCCCGGTCCGCCTCCCTTGTCGCACCTGGAGAAAACTTTGACGGGAGCTGGACCACCTCTTCCTGTCAGCGCTGCCGCGGAGAAAGCCCCTTGTTCGCCCGGTGGTGCCCGTGCAAGGAGCAGGATGGGCAAGGAGATTTTATGGGGTTGGGTCCCTTTCCCCACCGTGCAGCCGCGGGAGCGCCGGCAGTGCTAGGGCACGGAGAGACAGCCCGCCCGGGGCTGGGACTGCGCGGCCGCGGCTCCGGGGATGCTCCGCGCACAACAAGCACTGGCCAGAGGGAGCGGATGCAGAGAGCCCTGGTCATCTGCGGGAGTGACACGGTGAAATCCCGAAGGCCACCCTTTTTTTTTTGGGGGGGGGGGGGGGTTTGGGAAAGAAATAATAATAATAATAAATAAACAAAAGCGTCTGACCAATAACACAAAAAAGAACAACCTCCTAAGTATTTGTTTTCCGTGCGTTTGTTTTGCTTTGTTTTGTTTTTCAGTCCTGCCTCATATTTCCCCATCCTCCCTCAGAATGTTTATAAAATAGCATTAAAGATTTATGCGGTCCCTTTGGCTGGAGGGAGGAGGCGTGACCACGTCCTGAAAGTGTCCCGATTACAGCCATGACACCAACATCTGTGCTGGGAGGGGAGAAAAGCATCTCTCTCATAGCCTGAGGCTCAACTGCGGGATCGCTATCCACAGAGGGGAGGCAGGTGGCAAAATGACGGGGGTGGGGGTGTAAAATCAAGGCCTTTCCAGCAGGAATCAAATTAAAAAAAAAAGTCATGCAATCCTTCTTTCCATCCTGTGACAAGAGGGGAAAGCTGAGAGAGAGAAGGGGGATAGGATTGTGTTTTCTTAAGGAAAAAGATGATATTTAGTGGTCTCTATAAATCTGCATCTTATCCCAGCGTGTATCTGTACCCGACAGTTGTCGAGCAAGCCAGACCACGGTTTCTCCCTTCGTACCCAGGGCAACAACCCCTTCCACACACTTCGAAGTTGGAGCTCTTGTACTTACACGTCTCTGTGCGGAAACACTCACCCTCTAGCTGCGGGGGGCAGTGGAAGTAGAACATGGTCCTGCGGCTGGGTGGGCGCCCGCTGCCCGCGGCTGCGAGCCCGCCGGCGGCCGNCCGACGGACCGGCAGCAGCTCCCCGATCGGGCACCGCCAAGCACAGCCGAGGTGTCTCCTGCAGACCTGAAGACAGAGAAGGAAAGAACAGAATAGGTGAATTGCCAGAAGAAAGCATCTGGAGAAATTAATAGATAACCATTGACAAAGCCATTCCAATAGAAGCAGAGAAAGTAGTTTCTAACCCTATGCAACGAAATGAAAAAGCCAAAGGCAGAGGACTCCATGGTAGGTGCACAGTAATCACAATCAGTAAAACTTTGTTGTTTTTTTTTATCCCCCGAATAACAAACTACCTCTCTCTTATGATTCTATCTATTTAGCCATAATGGTCTCTATCACTATCTACCTATCTATTCATATACATATATATCTGTCTAATTATCCCAAATATTCCTTTATGGAGCAAATAATTATATATAGGAAAGAAAAATGTTTCTAGGTAAGATTGAACCGCTTAAAAAATCTAAATTATTCTGCCTAAATGAAACAGCCATAAAACCTAAATGCTGTCTTCTTTTTAAAGCATCCAATACACTGGGAGCCGTGTTCGGGTTGGAGGGTTGGAAACCAATGTCCTCGGCAAGAAAAACAAACAAACAAACAAACAAAAAATTATTCAAAATTATATGCTGTCATACAAAAAAAAAAAAAATCCAGAAGTAACATTAATATAGTTATCCATACCTAAACTGAACAGAAGTAAAAATCACCGGTAAGGTTTGGGGGTATTTTGCTTTAGAATAAGGCGCTGTGAGTTGTTGGCTGCAGAGACAGAAGGGCTCTGTGGAGTTCTGGAAGTGGCCAGATGTCTTTATATCTGTCTACAGCATGCTCTGCCTCTCAGCACTTGCCTTTATAATCTCACGCATAATTGGCCTTAATCTGATTATTTCCAGCGCTGTCTACAGTGAGTAACTTGGATAGGTCTATTGGGCCCTACAAATGGCCCACGTGGTGTGCAGAGCAGGGAGGGGTGGAAAGGATGAAAAGAAAAAAACCCGTCATTTCTCAGCAAACGCCAGGAATGTGAACGGCAGCAACACAATCCCATTATTTTCTGAGAGCTGGCGCTCCGGGGCTCGCGGCCCCCCGGAGTGTCCCCCCTCCGCCGCGGGTGCCCCGGGGTGCGAGGCCGGGG
>WEIV01023713.1:186058-200785 GCA_013390005.1 Calyptomena viridis
CCCGCCGCTCCGAGCGCTGCCCCGCCGCCCGCACCCCGCTGCTGCCGGAGCGCCGGGTAATTGCCGCCGGATGGGTTTTGGGGGGCCGCTCTGCACACGCCTCGCCTTTCCAAGCGATCGTACCACGGCAAAGTTTGATTTTGTTCGCAGCGAGGGGTCTCTGGATTTATGGTCGCTTCCCGTCTGCAAATGATATGCGGCGGGACCCTTCGCAATTACTTTTAAAATGCATCCGAGACATAGGCTCAGCGGAGAGAGATGGCCCTTGCCTCAGCCTGGGTGAAAATTAGACTTTAAAGTACCCAGATGAAATTTTCAAGTCAGGGACGCGGGATTGGATCAAATCACATAAACTGCAAAAAAAGCAAGTATAATGGCGCATAATTGGTTCTGTAATAGCATTACACAAGGATAATAGCCTGTTATGGCCCCCTGCACATTAAGTGCTTCCCTGGCGTAAAGCCTTTATGATATTAAAGGGGGAATATAATGATATTTTGGTTATTAAATGCGTGTAATTAATTTATGCACCACTGAAAATAAAGTTGGTATTATGACCCACTCAAGATGCATCAGAAGATGTAAGTCAGACAACTGTTGATAAGTTCTGGTGTCTATGTTTCGTCTAGACTGCTGATTTTATTTTGGAACAATTGCTTCTCCGGCAGACTACACAAATTTAATATTTTATAAACATTGTAATGTTCTGTGCAGGAAGGGCGAGCAAATCTACACAGGCTCTCTTAGATCTGATGGGAGTTTAAAGACGTAGCACGTTCATACCAGAGCAAATGAGATGGATACAGACAATACAGGTGCAGAAATAGAGATTTTGAAGAGATTATCTCTTTGGAAAGTTATTCTGCACATATGATCTCATTACATAAACACTAATAAGCCTTAGAAATATCACCTGCTCTGTCTTTGACACTAGGCATAGATGTGGAAATTCCCCTAATGTATATCAAAGTTGAAGGAACATTTCAGTCCTGTAAAGCATTATTTTAGCAAAGCAAGGCAAAAATTAATTGTACTCCAGATCCAAATTCATTTGATCTGATCTTATCCATTCCCTTACAGTTTTAACATAGATTTAATAGATTTAGAAAGCCGGATTCATGTGTTTATATATATATATATATACATATATATTTACATGTCTACACATACATAAACACTTTTAAGAATATCTTTGTTTGACAACAGATATTGACTTACCATCCGGGCAAGTCTCTGAGCAGCAAAGTATACTATGAATTGAGATGGCTTCTCAGCACCGTGCAAGATCAAAGACCAGTGTTACGAAGCTGATTGAGCTCCTTAAAATAGCAGCACAAGCTTTAAATCAAGTAACCTTAAAAAATAACATAACCCAGAGGTGCTGCCTGGATCTCCCCTGCCAGCCTCTCTATCCTGAGCTTTAAAGTCCTCAAAAGGCAAGTATTGTAGGATCCCTTTGCACATAGACAGATGTGCCTTTTCCCTTTCCCTGACATGAGGACGACAGGAGTGAGACAGTGTTTTGTCATAAGAACCCCTAATAAAATAATAAGAACTTCATTACGGCGCTCTCAGGCCTTGCTCTAGTCTGGAGCTGCATTGCTATTTTGGCTCCAAGACTCACTGTCCCCAGCAGTTTGAAGCCTGCAAGTCCAGTGTATTGCAGGAGGCTGAGAGGGCGGAATGGAGCAGGGGGAAGTGCTCCAAGTCGCTGCTTTTTAAATAGAAACAGAAGGACCCAGAGCCGGGTGAGACTCAACTTTCTCCCAAGGAGCAGCAGCTGCAAAACAAGAAGATAACTAAGCAATATATAACCCCTCACCCTTTGCCAGCTCGGTGTCTGTTTAATTTTAATGCTCGAAACGTGGGGCTGACATAATTAAAAGTTAGCGCGGGGGAGTCCTGGGTGCCGCTCTCGGGCGGCCGGAGCCCAGGGGCGGCGGCGCTTCAGCACCACGGAGAGCGCCCGCCGCTCCTCTCCCCGCCCCAGCCCGCACCGCCCGGCCCGCACCGCTCAGGCGGACCCGGGGACAGTCCCGTCCCCGGGAAGGCTGCTGGCAGGGCTGTTTCTGGGGCTCTCCGTGTCCCTCTGCTGCAGACGCTTTCCTGCGAAGCTGGGACCACAGTGGAAAAAATACCGAGTAAATTGCTTGGGATCGTGGCTAGTATTTCTCTGGTAGTTCCTCTCATCCAGCTGCCAAAGGCAAGCACTAAAAACAAACTGTAGAATGAAGTAACATACAAAGTTATAATATTTCAGACAAAAAAATCTCTTCTTATGTAAAGTCTTTAAAGTGTCTCTCATAAGCTTAATTTTTATTACTGTTATTACCGTTGTTATTACCGTGACTACATATAGTGACATCAATATTAGTTACTAGGTCTGCAAGAAAAGCATAATGTAAATATAATTCTGGATAGACATTTTGCTGAGTGTGTCTGTCTTACAGAACTATTCCTCTGCTGCACACACAAACACAGCTCTTCTCATTTTTCACCCATGACAACAAAACCTAGGGCTGAACTGCTGAGCAAAACCACTGAATGGATGTTTTCCTTCAGCGTGCTGAGCTTTGAGGGGCTCGTTCGTAAAACTCAAGGGAGTCTGAATGGCCCAGTTTGATGAAATGGATCTTTTGCCTTTCTATGTCCAAACTCTTCCTTTCCCATGATTCTCAATACCTGACCACAGAAAAAGGCTAGCAGCTAAAAGGTTATTTTACCCTAATTCATGTGCAGTAAAATGTATTTTCCAATTAACCAAATTTGCCGATTTGTCCCGCTTGGACACTCTTATAATTTATAATGTAAAAGTGTTCTTTCTTTATCTAAAGACCAAGGTGACTGCTTTTAATTTTCTGTAACCTCTTTACACTTGATGTTCACCAGACTCATAATGTTAATTGGCTTCATATACGGATCATCAGTTTAATGAAGGAATAAATCCTATGTTGCTTTATGTCCCTCTGTTTTAACAATGATTGCTTTAATGAAGAATGTGACGTGTTTGAAATCAAAGCTGCAGGAGACATTAGAGGGGTTTTTTTTATGATGACTGAAATGCTTATTTAAAGCTAAAACCATGAGGTTTCCATATTTCAAAAGGTTTTCTTTAAATAATTTTTCCATAGAAAATACTGACATTCTTCATCAAAGAACTTCTTTGCAATTACGGGCAGAGACTAACACAGTCTTGTAATAAAAACACCCCAATTAGGTTATGAAAATATCTTTAAGATGATTTTATATCACTGCAATTTTCATTCAGAATTTAAGCAAAACTCCCAGGGAGTTATAAGGACTTATGCCTACCTAAATAAGGAGTATTTAGAGGTAACTAATAAATCTCTTTGTCAACCTATGTATATTCGTTGTTCATGTGTAGACGAAGAAAATTACAGAGGGGAAGAATTGTCAGTTCACACACAAAAGCTCTGGATTGCTGTAGTCTACTTTTCCCCATGGGAATTTTAGGATTTCAGGAGCAAGGATAAAATGTAATGAAACATGGGCTCATAGAGGTAGGTGACTGCAAATCAGAGCATCAATTAGGTCAAGCTGGAAAGCAGCAATTAGACCCAGCTGCATGTGCCAGTTACAGTAGCTACAGCAGGTTTAAAAGGTACAAAGCAAATGGTTATTGAACTTTTATGTTCCTGGTCCGACTCATAATGAAAGCAAGCCTTCTTGCTCTTTCTCCCTCTCACCCTTCTTCTTTCCCCCACTTCTCCCCTTCAATGGGGACTGCATATACTGGCATACTGGTATATATTTTCTTCTCACTTGAGAGCTGGATTCTGGACTGAAACTATATGACCCTTAGATAAAGGAACATGCAACATTGGAGAGGAAAGTCTCTAGTCAAAGCTTTGGCAAGGGCTGAGCAACCAATGGATGTGGACAGAATTTCATGACATGCCAAATGAAGTGCATGAGATGGAAAGAATGTTAGCTTAGATTACATACCACTCAGAAGTCATTCAGTATGCCAGGCCTGATCCCATGACCTCTTGGGTTTATGTCCCTGCAAGTATTATACTCATTCAACCCAGGTCACAAAAAGCTTCATGTAGGTACACACAGATCTTCACCCCCATCCTCCATACAGTACTGTGTCTAAGAGAACTATTTCCTTTCAAAGCTGGCCAGAACCATATGAACACATAGAAGACAACCCATAAACCATACTTGCCTTCCCTCCCCATGGAAAACAAGAAGGTAGCTTGAGGCGTCTCTAGTGGCACAGAAGATTAGTCTACCAGGAGCCTCATTCAGTGTCAGCAGTTCTCTGCCTGGAGCTGTGCCTTTACCAAACCCATGATTACCATTTTAAGTGAGGCAGAGCATGGGCTGGGACTATTCCAGGATTTGATGAGGCAAAACGACAGTGGTTTTCAGGGGGACTTTCTGGGGCTTTTAGTGAAAATGTCATACAAAGATGTTTCTGCCTAAATGTGCTCTTTCCCAATAAAACCAGTCTTCTTAACCAAGATTTGTGAGAAAAGATTTCCAAAGGAGCAACTAAAAGAGGGAGAAAAAGCAGTAGCATTGCTTGAAGGAAGGAAAAGGTGATTCAGAGAGATTAATTGATATATCCAAGTTGTCCGTAATGGACAACTACTGAAGAGAGCTGTGAGCTCAGACCATGTAAGTTAACACCTTAAATACTTAACCTTGCCTTTGGAGAAAAGTTTTGGTTTGGTTTTGTTTCAGATTTTGTTTGTTTTGGGTTCCCCCTCCTCCTGTCCAGAAGCAGGTGCTCTGTCTTACCAGAATCCAATGGCATTGAAAATTGAAAAGATGTGGTTGATATGGTTACTGATACTATTTACCCTGGTCTAAGGCAAAAAAAGTTATTTCCTATTGCCTAATCAGTACCCGGAATTACTAGATGATTGAGAACTATGCAGGTCACACTTCAAAATCGAAAGATACATGATGTTTCAAATTTAGGTTTGCACTTTCTTTGAGTGGTCCTTATTCTCCCATTGAATAACCAGTTTATTTAGAATTTTTCAGATGCTTGGGAGTCTGCAGGAACTGGCCCTTGAAATTTACATCAGTTGTATTATTATTTCTCTCTTATTCTGAAGGAAAATATTTGGGAACAGTATGAAATTCTCAAAAATATCTTCTAAGTTTTAGATTCCTAGTCCATGAAAAGCCACTAAAACCATGACCAACGACCCGATTTTCAGAGGTATTGACAGTTGTCTGTCTCAGCTTTAAGAAATCTTGAAAACAGCTCACATTTTCCAGAGACATGTTCTCTTGACTTCTTTGCAACTTCTTGTGTTAACAAGACAGGGTAATTGGCTTTCTGGTCAACTCATCTCAGATTTCTAGATAAGCACAGAGAGGGTTCAACACCACGTTTATGTTAGCTGGATAGGCATTTTGATGCTGTCGTGGTCACTCTGGTATGACCAGAAAGCTGGACAAAGGTAACATCCAGAGGCCCTTTCCAGCTTATTTTTTGAATGTGATTCTATTCTTGAGTAGTTTTGATAAATCAAGCACAGGATTATTTTACAAATGGCAAACTAAATCACTTCTTCCATTCTCTCAACATAGTGCACATTCGTCTTCTTTTTGTGGTACAAAAGACATAAATTTTAATAAATGAACTGAAAAAATTCTCAGGAGATATTGGTTGATCTAGTTAAGTTGGATATTGAGTGGGTTAACTAATATGTTTACATTCGGTTATTTTTTCTAAACAGAGATGATGTCTTAACTCTAACAGGAAACATTTGTGTCTCCAGACAAAAAATCAGAGTTTCAACTTCCATTGCTGAATTCTATTTCTTGCATCACCATCTGTTATAAACCTGATTTTGAACTACTAAAACCTAGATGCCTTCCACTTACAGCCTGAACTGCAGCAGTAAAATGGGAATCCCGGGAGCAACAGTGGAGACTCAGAATTTACTGCTTATTCTGAAAATTGTGATAGTTTATTCACAGCAGCACTTTGGCCCATAGAGCTTTTACTGTCAGGAGAGCTGGCCCAATGCTTAACCTGATTTAATCCCAAGGAATTTTAGACGCGTTTGGGGGAAATTATGCTTTTTTTTTTTTCTTTTGCGGAATGGTTTCTGGGGACACAGTTGTTTGGCCACCGACACTGGCTCAGCACATTCAGCAGAAAACCTGACACAGAAAAAGAGTTGATTACGATGTGGATCACAGTACAGAGTCTATACTGATTTTTGACACCGGGTTTGTGCTGCTTGACAATTCCATTTAACCCGTTAGTTAACTAAACAGGATTTCTTTAAGCAGATCTGAACCAGTGTACTGGGGTTTAAGTCATAATGCTGCTTTGTGTCACAAGGCCCACCTAGATTTACAGCATCACCAAACATAGGTTTCAGTTAAACGTCTATCACTTCTCAGTATCGGGTCATTTTCCCAGGCAAAACCTGCAGCTTTTGTTTTCCAGAACAAGACAGGCTGCGATCTAGCTCTGAATTAGGGCAGTTAGTATCTGCATGAATCTAAAGCTGCACACATCGTGTGACAACTGAAAGTTACCGGTCCCCCTTATTCTGTGACCCATTCGAAAGAAAGAAAACATTTTATTAGCTGCTTTAGTGCACAATTGTCTCATTCACCAAAGGTAAGACAAATTCACACCTGCTAACTACTCTCCTTGGAGGTGAGCTGCACTCCAGGCCAGAAGGGAAGAAGTGGCCTAGGTGTGACATACTTCTGCACAAAGCCATTGAAATGCACCCTCTAGATGTGGCAAGTTCTCAAATTAGTCGGGACACTCCACCTTGATTACACATCAATTGCATCATCCTTTGGGATGAACCAGGAGTGAGGCTGCCTCTGAACGTAAATACATGTGCCCATAGGTGTGTATATAAGAAAGAACCTACATGTATAAACACATTTGAGTGTTTGTACTTGCATGTGTGATCGGAAAGGGACTGGTGATAGTACGACGATTTGGAATCTGTGGGAAAGCCCTGGAACTTATCATAGGCACTCGGCCACTCCTCTCTTTCCGGGACTATGAGTAAATACTATCCTTCATGGGTCTTTCAAGTAATTGCCCCACTTCCTACACGGAGAACAGGAACTGTAGTAATTACCCTAGGCTGACTGGAAACAGCACCAGAGCATTCCCTAACAAAATGCCTCATACCGAATAGCATTTTCAAGCAGAGTGGATGGAACAGAGCAGAGGCTTTTCAGTTGCTTACAGCACTGCTGTGCTCCAGCTTCTTAAGGGCAAGCACATTTAAATCATCTCCCCCCACCAAAGCAAACCATCCCAGACCGTGGCTGTGTACTCAGTGAGGCTTGGAGCTGGAGGCAGGGAAGAGATGATGCAGGGCTCTTGGTCCTTTAACATGTCTCTTCGCCTGTATACCTCCAAATTTCAGTTTCAAGTGTGTGATGTTCTTGGTGGCATCATGCGTATAAAATCTGCACTCAACCTTTTTGTTTCTGCTCTTTACAAGGACAGATCTTCAGGGCCAGGTGGCCTCCTTGTTGGTCTCGGTACAGTGTATCACAGCAGGGTTTGCAACTAACCTTGCTTTTTTTCTGCTGCTGTTGTGATGCAACATGGTATAACAATGCTCAGTTTGAGTCACCAATTCTTTTTCATACTGGCCATGCCAAAGACAACTCCTATTCCCTGCAGAACTCTAGCAGTTGCCGTTTAGTATGTCAACTTAAACATATCTTGTTCTGATTGAACCAAGACTCTCAAGTGGAGAATTTATTATTTTGGAATTCTTATTTCAGTTAATAAATAAGAAGAAAATTCACCTTGTTTTAAACAAAACAAAACAGGCAACAAAAACAGGAGTCTACTTGTGCTTAATTGTTATACTAATTACAAGTTGTGGTGTAGTGTAAATTTTTTCCCTTGGCATTATTATGAACCTCATTTCCTTACAAAGTCCAGGATAAACAATTCCAATATATTTTGTTTTAATTATCAGGGCTTAATGGGGCATAATGAGACTATGTTGAGTGGTGCAGAAAAAAATAATTTAATGTGTGCAAAACTACTGAGTGCTCCTAGCTTGCCTGTGCATATTTCACCTACTGTAAGGCAGCATTAATTGTAGGGCAGTAGCTAATACTCAGTGTGCCCATCATTTATTTATTAATCATACTTGCTTTTCAGTAGAAAATTTTCCTTTTTTTTTCCCCTGGGATCTGAAACAAGAAGAAACATATTAAGATATCCCAGGAAAAAATTGGACATCTCTGGGTTGAGCAGTGGAGAATGAAGCTGATACACAGCTGATGGTGCTGGAAGCATTTGTCATGCATGGACACAAGATGAGTATGTTGGACACAGAAACTGCCTTTGCCAGTCTGTTCAAAATCCTGTCCTTCTCCCAGCATTAGCTGGCAGTGAAAACTTCTGGCTTCAGTTTGTAGGGTCTTCACCAAAAGAAGCACAGATCATATCTGTTGATGGCACCATTTGGAAATGACCTTGTCTGGACTCTCACTGTAGATACATTTTCCCACTCTCAAGGTATGGTACCTACAGACTTAAAACACCACAGGTACTTTTGCAGTGAAAAAGTAAAAGTTGAAGAGAGCACCACCCTGGGAAATAAACCAGTAAAATGTAATTTTTTAAGACCCTTTATACTTTCCAAAGTCCCTTTGCCAATGGCACTGAATCTCATGGCTGGGTGTGGTTGATGCAGCAGTTTGAACCATCCTGGTACCAGATTTACATTCCATTTCACCAGCCATATACCAAGATGAAAAAGCTTTCACTTCTGGAACAATTCCTGGATCCTCCCTGAAGGGAAACATGTTTATTCTGCTCATCCATTATACTCCTTGACATGGAATCAGAGGACTTGATATACTACCTACTGAAGCCATAGGGAATGTCCTCTCTTCTGGAAAAGTATTTGATTCATGACTGTAGGAGGAGGTTCAAATACAATGTATAAACAGACCAATGTTAAATTACATTTATTTGAAAATTAACATTTTATATTACAGATTAAGTTAATATACCCCAAGTATTTGGGTTTTAAATAAAATAAATTTATTATAGACATCAATATTTACAGAAAGAAAAATATTGCATAATTCTTTTTTCTTTTTTTTTAATCTCACTGGAGTAAAAAATTCTCCATGAAGTTTCTCCCCATGGGAGATATCAGTTTCTGTGGGAAATCAGCCTCCTTCAAGGATTATTAGAGACAAGAAATCCAACATGGCTAAAAATATAACCCAATGAATTGACTGAGGAACTGCAATGGGCCAGTTACCTGCATGAAATTGTAGCAAGACTGAAAGATGTCAGGGGGCCCCCTCCAAGCCTATGTCCTATTCTTCAAGGAAGAATGGAAGGGAAGCAGTGAGTATGTTCCACCAAACTTGCCTTAGACACAGGACCAGGCCAGCCTCCAGCATGCTCCCATGGACCTCCAAAGTTTAATGGTTTTCTTTCTTCCTATGAGGATTCTGAGTCAAGCTTAGGATCCCACTTTACAGCCACTGTGCAAACACACAAAGGCAATCTCTGGTGCCACACAGCCAAACAGCCACAACAGACCCAAGTGGAAGAGAATAATTTTACAGAGGGACTGGCTGACCTTTCATCATACAGAGTTGCAGCCCTGATTTAAAAGACAAATGTGCTGACTCCCAGACAAATACTGACCTATGTGTCCTTTCAGACTGGCTATTAAGTCCCATGGGGACTTAGAAGGAGGTCTCTGCATTTGTTAGAGCTGCTTAAAGCACAGAAGAAGTGCATTTCCTGGTAATGCAGCATCTGCAAGTGGTAGAGGCCTCTGAGATGAGCTCTGGGTGAACACTTACCCTGAAAGTGGGAGTGTACATCCCCACTGGATCATGCAGCCAAAACTGAATAAGGTCGTGTTACTAAGACACATCTGGCACCCCATCCTGGATTGAGGCAGGATACCATGCCTGTTAAATCACAGAAAATTCTGTGCCTTATATACAGAATGAGACCTTAATTTCAATAGTCAATGTGTTTCAACTCCTTCACATAGTAAGTTCCTGATTTTAATAGTTTCCTCTGGTGTACAGGCACAGAAACAGCTCTCCATGGAAGTCTTGAACTCTACAGCTCTTCAAATCCAGCCACATTTCCACAGAACCATGGTGAAAGCAGGATTTAAAGCACAGATGAGTTTCTGGCTCTCCTCCTTGTAAACTGAAATGCCATCTCTTCTGGTATCTTCATTGGAAAATGGGGAACTGAATTCAGGTGCACACCAAATGTAGATATAAAAATATCCTACTAATGACAACCACACCTTGTTGCCACCATGTCTTTGTAATTTTTAAGGACGACATTCTCTTTGTCATCAAAGTAGAGAAGATTGAGGGACTTCAGTTCATCTGGCACACAGCAGGGCGTGCTGACATCTTGAGAGAGTTTCAGTGTATGAACGATGGACTGAACTGTAGCATGGTTTGTTGCATTTAGACTTTCTCCCAAAGGGAAGAGACAAGATCCTCTGCAATAAAATGCATTGTATCCACTTGGATAAATAATCCATCCTGACCAGCCAATAGCACGGAAGTCTACATAGAGTTCCTTTCGATGACATGCTGTTACCTGGCTTTTGGCAGAAGGGACTGGGGCAGCTCGAGGTCTCCTGCTCATGCTTGCACTGCTGCTTTTGTAGACATCAGTTTCATGAAGCACATGTGAAGCATCACTTTTGGCAGGGCTTGTTTCTGATTCTGAAAGGAAGTTGTGTGTTACTATTTAAAAAATGAAATTCATTTACTAAGTACAGTATTATGCATGAAAGTCTATTCAGAGTAGATTTTGAAATGGCACAACCTGTGAAAGTATCAGAAGGAGTGTGTATTCAATTGTCTTTCAGCCATATTTCCAAACCTGCCAAATATTGTGTTTCGTGTCCTGAAAAAGACACAATCCAGCAGAAATGGAAAGAAAAAACTTAATGATCTACCAAATGCATTTTGTGAACTCCACAGTCCCTCTTCAGGGCTGAATCCGGTGAGAACAGTATTAACAGTCTTCATTTGGCCACTCCTACAACACACATTGTGCTCAGCAGTGCTAACAGACGGTGGAGATCACAGTCTTCTTCTTTCCAGTATTCTCCCAGGAACTGTATGCATACACTTGAAAAACAGAGTGTGCATTAATCTGGTAATTTATAAAGTAGCATGTTAAAAATATATTTTTCAATTTTTTGATCTGAAAAAGTCACCACCATGTTTACAGAACTCTGCTAAAGAAGGAAGCTTACTGACAATAGGATGCTTTCTTAAAGTGTCTTCTGAGAAGTTTTGAGATCCATGGAGATGTCAAGATTCATGTACAGAGGCTGAAACTCACTGATATGTAGAAGAACAATCTGTGTAGTCACTGACCGCAAACAATAGGCAGGTCTAGGGAGTTTCTTCATTGAGAAATTTCTTAATGCTGGCACAGTATCCTATGCCGAGCTTGTTGCTCATTAAATTGGGATCTAGGATTTCATTATTAATTTTTCTTTGGAAAACAAAAATAAACAGGCCAACCTCATTTTAAATTTTAATCGATTTCACTATCTACTTTTTAATATTGATCCAAGTCCTACCTAGCTTCTTTCTGATATGCAAATACAATCGTTTACCAGAAAAATCTGCAATGCCAGAACTGCATGATTTTTACCACTCCTCCCAGCTTTTGCTCTTTGCATTTATCAGGCCCTAACATCCACTCTTAGTTGGTTTTACAGGAAGACCAGTGGGAAAGGTAAGACACTGTTTTGTAATTTAAGCAACAAGGGCGTTGTCTCTGATGAAAGCAGCCTTTTGTCACTACGCTAGTTAGTCACTGAAGTTAAATAGGTGCTTAAAAACCAAGCCAAGGACAGAGAGATTCAAATTGCTTATTTAACAACCTCTTACACTCCTGAAAATTACACTTTACTTACAGATATTTTGCCAGCATTTTCACGAAGTTTTCCAGGTCACTGAGTTTTTTCAGTCTAAACCTAACATACAATTTTCATGCAAATTTCACCACCACAAAAATAATACAAATAGTACTTAAAAAATAGAACGCCCACCTCCTTGCAAACAAAAATAAACCAGATTCCCCTTAGACTTTATAAGTATCTCCTGCAAACCCAGTTTTTCTGAGGGGAGAGGCAACTTAAGATGCTGGGTGACCTACGAGCAAGAACTATCAAATCAAACTCTGATCACTGACGAAGCTGAACTTCAAACCTGTTCAACACTGCAAATAAATACATGAGGTAGTAGGAGATAACAGAAGATGAACAGGTAGTTCATATTCTAAAACTCAGTGAACTTACTTCTGGAAGAGGGTACAAAACTGGGAGACCTCCGTTTGTTACTGTTAGTGAAGAGGACAAGGAGAGCATTTCTACTCTCCTGCAAAGTTCCCTGGCTCTTGGCAAACTTCACCAGGTTGTGTTCGATTCTGTTGTTGAATACATGTGTTGTAGTTATCAAAAAGCCATGGTTGGAGCTGCTGTTTTCAACCCACTTGGAAACCTGGTAATGACAGTGAAATGAAAAAATATTGTTTCAGCGATAGCATTATAATTAAGCAATATTTATATTAGGAAAAGGGAACAGGCAACAAGCTATGAGAGCATAAGGATATATGTTATGACAGATATGAGATAACTGTATAGCTGAGACTCCACTGAGTTTAATACTACATTGAATAATTCAGCACTTAAAAATACAAAATAGCATATGCATTCCCCAAACCTACATTTACAGAAAAACAATTATTTTCAGGGAATTTACCAGTGAATGCATGAGTGTAGGAGTTAGTGTTAAAATAAACACTCTGACTTTCACCAAAAATTTATTTCTCATAGCAATCTCAACAGAGTAATATGAACTCTCCAGACATTCTATACCATTAAGAATCATTTAAATATAACAAACGTGGCATTTGAAGAAATTAACACGCAATCAAGCAGATTTACTTATCTAATTGTTATAATTACACACTAATAGATAAGGCCAGGTCATTCTCAAGCAGGAATATCACGACTTAAGGTGCAATTCGACCAATTATCCAAGCATGCTGTTCAGTCTGAGCTTAGGCAACAAAAATCACTGCCACAGAGTACAGTTTTAAATGCAAAAACCTGTATGTTTTAGACCAGGTGTGGGGTTTTTTGCTATAGAAAGGCAATTCACCTACTGTTTTAGTTTATGGATATCTACAAAACAAATCTTAAAGCTAGCAAATAAAGAAGTTTACAGGGGAAGTTAAATGAAAAGCAATCCAACCACGATGAATTTCAGAAACACAACGTGAAAGCAATATTGCTCTATAGAAATGTCACCAGAGTTAAAAGGACAAATGAAAACCTACTCTTAGTATGCAATCAATGCCAAATCCTTTGGCAGTCTAAGGACTAAACACGTTTTAATCACAACGACATTTGGCCCGATGTCCCTACATCCACTAGGTTTGGGTTACTCAATCCTCACCAGGTCCGTGCTGCTAGCAGCATATAAACACTTCTTTAATTCAGGTAGCACCAGCTGTACTTTTAAGTGTAGAGAGAAAGCTTCTCCATCTGCTGCTGTCCTTCAGTTTGAATTGACTACAAACCCCAGCATACGCTGGAATTATGAGCTATCACCTTAAGAGATTTAGAAATAAAATGAAGTCAGACTTCTCTGCTTACTGTCTGCGTGACGTTGAAGACTTCCCAACCTTCTGTGTAAAGGGGCAATAATCTTGTAGCAATGAGATGTTTTTTCTGTGACTTACTTCTACTCTCCAAGAATTCATACACTTCCACCTTGATAACAGCAATACAACAAAAACAATAAGAAATTAATCCAATTGTTCTTCCAGCAAAACAAACTAGATGAAGATTATGCACATTTCTGCCACACTATAGCTGTAAATCTGTACCATCATTCTAAACAAGGCGAAAAGTAGGTTTTGGACAGTTTAACAGAAAAATGATTATCACTACATACATCTACTTCCAGGTCTCTTCAGAGGCACGATACCAAACTGTTTGATACTGTAGAAAAATATCCTCACCACCCCTATTCTATTTTGAACACCTGATACCATCAAAATCTTCCCTTCCTCCACATCTTCGCCTTCAGGTTTATAAGAAGTGCAATCCTGCTCTTTGCCAGAGGAACAGATAGACTCCTTATCCGCTCTGTTTTCCTATGAGTCTGTAGTTGCTATTATTATTTTTCAGAACAGCTCAAGCAGATAAATTTCGATTCGATTTTGGAAATATCTCAAATCCCGGAAAAGTAGGGTATGATTTGGGATAGGTCTGACATTGGTATCTTTGGGGAAAGCTCACTGCCATAGCACAGAGGACAGCAAACTGACAAAATCAAAACCTTGTGTTTCTTCTTTGCACGCTGGAGGCAAAGAACAAGTTAGGACAACAATCAAACAAAAATAAAAATAAAGGAGCTTTATGTGGTATATAGTTGCACTCCGTATTTTCAGTATTACCAAAAACGATAGTACAAGTAACTATTTACCCGACTATTTCCCCACTTACTTTGCAGAAGTGTTTCACGTCTGACCTTCCGGACACATGCGTCATCTTGAGCTTGAAGACCCTGAACTCGGCTTTCAGCATCTGCTCGCTCTTCTCCATCGTGCTGATGTCGAAGTAGAAGTGGTGCTGGTCCACGTGAACTGGAAAAGACCTTTCTTTAGGAATAAGGCCAGACCCCGCGGCACAAGCCGTG
>WEIV01023713.1:200824-212785 GCA_013390005.1 Calyptomena viridis
TGGGCAGGGCGAGCAGCCCGGAGGGCCGAGGGCCCCGGGGATGGGCGGCCGCGCCGCGCCCGGGCCATCAAGGGCTCTTAAAAGGCTCAATGGGGCAGCGCGGTGCCCTCGTTCACATCAGAGAGGCCGCCGGCCGGGCTCGGCTGGCTCTGGCTGCCGGGGGAATGGCCAGGTGTCCGAGAAGAACAACGCACTTGTGAAAATACTATGCTTTAAATCGAACTGTTGGTGGTGGTTCTTTTGTTTTACCTCGAAAAAGGCTTTGATTTGGGCATTGCTGAGCCCAGGTGGTGTTTCCTGTCGTTGCCGCAGCAATAAAAAGTACGGTGGGACATGGGCGTGAGCTTCGATGCTTCCCAGCCTCCGCATTCCCGTAAGCCCCAGTACCTCGCAGCCTCCGGAATCCCCGCTGGGGCGGGCCCGGGGACTGAGGCGGGCTCCCAAGGGCTGCAGGACAGAACCCGCAGTTACCCAAGTCTCCAGCTGCCCGGGGGAAATGTTTAGGGACAGAGTTCGGGGTTCTATTGCAGCGCAGCAAGAGCAGCTAAGCTTCGAAGTAATTAGGGACGGGGGGAGGCATACACATTCTGAAGAGCTATTTTAAGGTTTAAAGAATTCCCAGTCAACCAGCTTTCAATAATTGGCCTTTTCCCCTACCCATTGGTTGATGAAGAGGATTCCACCCCTCCCCCTCCCCCAAAACCGAAACCAAAAGAACCCAAACCCACAAAACCCAGACCCAAATCCTCAAAACAAACCCACCCAAACCCTAAACATCCTGCATACTAGTCCTTTTAAAGGGAGTCTGGCAACTTATAGAGCGGCAAATTATACATTCCTGATAGTCCATGCAGCAGTGCCTGTTCTGCTTGTGCCACACTGCACGCTGTTCCCTTTCCAGGGGACAAAGCAGTGGGAGGTAGGTTGTGAGGCAGGTAGAAATACCTACTGGCCTCTCTGTTTAGGCACACTATGTTAGACTGGAGTACTTGCACTGGGCATGTGGATCCATAGGAGAGTAAGGTGGAGACAAAAGAGCTAGGCTACAGCTCTACGTGGTCCCAAATCAGCCATTTGAAAAAAATAATGATCCTTCTTGATTCTCGAAGTTTCATCTGGATTGTTCAAATAGTTCTGACACAGGAAGCACTCACCTTTTGCTGCTCTAATGCTGAAGTTCCAGTCTCCCTTCCACTGTCACTCATTCCAGCCTTCAGCTATTGCAGCCATGTTTAAAAAAAATATGACTAGCTATTAATGCTATGGGGTTTTTGTTGTTTGTTTGTTTTGTTGTTTTTTCCCCCCAGGAGACAAGCCTGCTGATCCAGCTTGCCATGTGAAGTGCAGAAGACTAATAGAGGAAAATGAGACGCAGTGATGGGTTAATCAGATCAGTGTAAATAGAACTGTTCCTGCACATAAAGCTTCAGCCAACTTTGATCCTCAAAAATCTCCAGTTGTCTTCTAAAGGCTGTAGGCTTCTCAGCTCATGGATGACAACAATGCTGGATGAAGTAATATCCATTCAGCTACCTGCCTGAGAGCATGGGAAGAGACTAGTAAGATATGAGAAATCATTTCTAGACTGTTTCTCAGTCATCCTAAAAGGTCTGCTTCCTCTTCACTGCTTCTTCACATACTTATACTCACAAACCCTACCCTGCCCTTGGGTTTCTTAATTTACTCCTGGTATCCTCCCTAGGCATATACCTTCATTTTTCCTCTCATGGTGCTGCTTCTAGACATTAATGTCTGGAAACACATAGCTAGGGTTCCCAAACAACTTTAACTCTGCCCTAGAGGCAAAGATTTATGAAAAAAAATCCTCTCTTTAATATAAGCTGGGACCACAAACAACGAAATCCCTCAATCGTAGTGCAACTGCAGGAATTCTAGCATACAGTTAGCCGAACGTAACCCACTGAGTGCTGTGTTCTTTTATTTTCATATTTCTGATTAGGCAAACAACATAATGAGAGCCTCTCTTCCTATTCTTTCTTAGGACTGCATGACTCACCACTTATGTAAGCCTTGTGTAAGAGCTGGTCATAGCTCCTCTGATGATACTACGTACTGCTTTGCAATTAGTCCAAGGCTTCAACCTCCCTGTTCTGTACAATAAAAATAGGTTCTCTCAACTTACATGTTGTGAGTATTGTGGCTTTGGGAGCCCAGAAAAAGCGAGGAATCTGCAGGGAACTGTGACAGATATTTAACAACTTAAAATTTTGGGCGGATTCTCTAGAGTTCAGCATTGGCATTGCTTTCCCTTTTTTCTCAAATGACCAGATAAGCAGCTTGTAGGGTCTGAAGAGTCCACAATCATCTGGCTTTCAGGTTTAACTTATGGGTTAGAACGGTGGGATTTATTATATGGCCTGCCATATCCTCTTTGATGTCATTGTAATTACTATGAGATGGCAATATTAAAAAAGCATGGTTATTGCATAGTATCATCAGTGGGCAGAACAGAATTTACTTGAGAGCGTTCACTGTGCATTTCAGAATCTTAGCAAGTTTGGACTTAAATGCAAGTCCAACCCTGCCATTCAGAAATGAAGAGCTCAGCTAGGAATATATCCTCCCTTCTCCCACTAGTTTCACATTAGCACAAACAAGAAGAACTAGTGGGTGGAGCAGGCTGGAAGTTGCTTCTTTCTTCTTTCTCAACATGGCTGCCTTTGTATATTTTCTGTGCAGGTTCTGTAGTTCCTACTTTAGTAACTTACAACAGATCTATTCTTTCTGGGGAAAAAAAAATTAGTTTTCTGGTCTCTGAATGCAGCAATGATGGACTGCAGTCTTGCCTGCATTTTTCAGGCAAGGAAGCAAGAACACAAAGTGTTCATAGCACAAAGCTTCACAGCAGCTGTCTTAGGCCCATTTAAAAAAGAAAACTCGAATGGCCCTTGTGTAAAAGATGTGAGACTGCTTTTTACTTTTAATAGCAGAGGAAGCAAAACCAGGGCAACCAACAAAGTTAAGAATTACTATGGAAAACTTCATCTTCTGTCTCAGCTGAAGGCACAGGACTGTACCAGCTCAGCGATACTGTGTGAAGTAGGAGTGGTGACATCACCTCAGAGCCTAGAATAGCAATCCCTTGAGGGCTGGGTAGATGGAGAGCCACTGAGTTAGTAAGCGTATATTCAGCATTTAGCTTGAATGTTTGAACAGGGAAATTATAAATGGTCCTAAGTAGCAGAGAGTGTTTTTACCATGTATCTTATATATATAAATACCTCTCCCAGAGGACATAAACTCCCAAGTGCAGACTTGCCAGCACATCCTGACTCCTAGACATGTGCCCTATGCAAGCCCTTCAAAAACTGGACTCTCAGCAATTTTCTATGATAGTTTTGTGTAAATTAGAGTTGTTGAATTAATAATCTATACAATAAGATGCATTATTACCTGTGTTTTTCCGACCAGAACTTCTTTATACTATGCTAAAATTTCCTGAAGCATTTTTGAAGAACCTGGAAGATGTATTGCCTCCCCCAGATGACTGTATCCATCAGATGGAAAAACCAATGCAGCAGGTATAGTGATGCATCTGAAGTCACCCAGAGGTTTATAGCAGAAGAAGCCAGACATCCCTGCTTCTAAAAGACCAAACAAGTAGATTATTCCACATTTTAAATCATTTCAGTGACATGAGGAAAAATTAGGAAAGAATTAAGTAATTTCTTGGCCCATAGCCTGGGAGTAAGCCAAATTTGGATAAAGTTGCTACAGGGCCTCTTGATATTTTTTTCACTGTCTTTGTACATCATTTGAGAAAGCAGAGCCACCACAAGCACAAGACACACTGCATCATCCTTCCTTGATGAACCACTGAGACAGAGCTGTTCCTCAACACCTCCTCCATCCAAGAGAGAAAACTGCCCAAACTGTAATTACTAGATTTTAGATAGGAATCACAGCAATATGCAAAAAGAATCTCAGTCAGATACTATCCCACCAGTTTAATTATTCATTTACTCAGTTCCTTCTTTTAAAAGTAAAATTATTTTATGTTGGAGAAAGAGAAAAGAACAAACATTTAAAAAGTTACTGTTTTCTCTAAGAATTGTTTTGCAAAGTAATTGCTGAAGTTACTGTTTCCTAGACAGCTTTCACTGAAGGATACATCTTATTACAGTAATTTTCATACTGCTTTTTGTGGTAACTTGATGCCTGTTTAGGTATGTGTCGCTGAAAAAGTATGGTAATACCATTATAAGTGTATTTTTATTTGGCAGATCTCAATGTGTAACATTTAAAAATCTGTTGGAAAATTCTCTCCCTCTCCACCAATGGTCTTATTGTCCAAGTTACACAGTATATTGTTTACTTAACAGACTTTGTGTATCTGCTCAGCCTTTGCAAATACAAAATACTTTATGAACAATGAAAATCCCACCAAATAATTTTGTAAGTCTTGTCCCTTCTGTTGTAGCTTCTTGAAAGTCAGAGAACTGCACTACTAGAAGACAGTAAAAATTAGCCAAGTTTAGCAATCTTAGAATCAAAAGCAAACTTGACCTTATAACTTGAGTACAACTGTCTAAAGGCACCTGTTATCTGAAGCCAAAACTTGCAGATGCAAAAGCCCACTTCTCTACAGCTTTATTTGGGAGGATCTGCAGACTCTATTCTCCACATGGTGCAGCCCTTTCAGAAGAGGTTGAGCCACAGACTGAAGTTAGGAATTTCAAAATACTCCTCTCCATTTTTAATCACCATTTCTATCAATCTATCCATTCAGCAGCTTACTTGCATTTCTTTTGTGCCAAGTCATTACAGTCTAGAAGAGTCAAAGTCCTACATCCTTTAGCAGACTCTCTTTTCTCTAGGTCAGAATTGAGTTCTTTTATATCAGAGGTTGGCTATACATCTGCAGCAAAAGGATGAACACAGGAGAATAAACACCTGGAATAATGTAAAAGGAGGATGGGATGGAGAAAGGGGAAGAAAACAATAAACAAGAGAGGTTTTTTACCTCCCCATTTACAAACATGGTTTGAAACCAGAAGGAACAATTCTGGTAAGTTTTTTTTTTTCTTCTGTTAAAATATTAATGTAGCACTTTTTACCCAAACAGTGCACACTGTCCCCATAACTGCTTACAGAACGATCAGTTTTTGCTATTCAGCTTTCTAGAATTCAGTTGAACTTCATTTGTCTGCTCAGCTGTGTGAGTGATAGGTCACATCATCTACATTGGCATGACATTTTTGGAGTAGTATGGTGCTCAGCTTTTAGCATCTTTACAGGAAAGAAATTTTCAGTAGGTTCCTTTGGTATGCTTTTTTAAAAAATTTAAGATTACACTCACTGTTCCATGTTGAAATGTCTTTCCTTAGTAGGATTTAATGTTTTTTCAAAACTTGATTCCTAAATTAACATCTGTATTTTGATTGTTCTTTGTCCCCTTTTTACCGAGATAAGAAAACAAAATATAAACCCACAAGCATTCCACGCCAGGAATTTGGAATCGTGCACAAATAAAGTAATAACTACCGACTACAGCATTAAGCACTTGGACACTGAGACACCTAAAATAGAAAATTTGTTTGACTATACAATACCAGGAATTAGTCAGGAATTGCTTAAGATATTCTCTGAAGATGTAAAAGGAAGTCACTTTACACAGGTAAATCTAAACAAAATCAGATTATACTTTATGGAATAAAATTAGGATTATTCTAAAATAATTCTTCTAGTTTAAAATGCATAGTAGCTATATTATATTCCAGAAAAACTTTTACCTATAAATCAGCCTGTAGACCTTTAATCACACATGCTTTAGAGATTAACGACTTACAAATTTTGAATATTATACTAATTCAGTCTTTTAAATGTTTTTAACAAACAGTAGTACTGGAAAAAATCTAGTTGCTAGGTTGCATAATTTGAAATTGTATGAAAAATGGAAATATAATTAAAGACAATATGAATTATTTGGTCAGTGCCACACTATACAGGAAAAGACAATCCTCATTCTTCTCCTGTGCCCAAAGACTTCTAGAACACACTTTTGGTTTTCTTTTTTTTAATAAGTCCATAAAAGCCAAGGATTTTTAAAAAGTACATGCAAATCTATTTACATTAACAGATCATCGAGAAGCTGCAAACTCTCCTTAGTACAGGAACTATGTCTTTAAGATTGGGAGTAGTAAATAAAACAGGACACCAAAACTAACAGATAAGGTGACAACAGCAGCTTTGCTGACTGCTGAATTCCTGGTTTGTTCTTGAGGCAAGTAGAGATGCATGGGGACATGACACCCAAAACAACTCAAATTCCCTATAGCTTTGAAAAGAACTGCAAAATTGGTTTGTTTTTACTCTTTTTCTAATCCATTTCAAGTCATATCAACAGATCTATAGCCTACTTACAACTTTCTCTTAAAAGTGGGAATGTAAGTGAATACAAACAGGATCAGAAAAAGAGATACTAGGAAGAGGTGCAAAAGTCCCACCTTCAAAGACTATTAGGAAAACAAACAATTTCTTGAATTGTCTGTCTTGTCCAATTCCAGTCTCTGAAAAACCAACTGAAACAGTGAAGCACCACTTTTTGCAAATCTCTGCAGATCCTTTATCACTGAGCAAAAACAAGAGGAAAAGCCATTGGAAGGCTTTTTTTACAAGAAGGAAATAACAGTTTGTATTCTTGCATCACCATTCATCTTTCAATATTTGTACTTTCACTTGAAGTAAACAAGGTAATTTCACAGTAAGCGAAAAACTAAAAGTAGCTTAGCTTTCCCTTTTCTTAATAGCTTAGGGATAGGAAGGACATTAGGCAAATTTAAGTGTTCCTAGATTAAGCACAGTAATTTAATGATGCCGTAACAATGCGGTTTTCTTCACAAAATCTATCTGTATTTCCCCCTTAAAATTTCCTTGTGTAGCACACAAGTACCTTGAAGACAGATCAGATGTCATACTCGGACTTGCCAGAAATCATCCAATCCTTCCTTCCTTGGAAGAAAAAGGGGTATTGGAACTTATCCAATTGTGAAGAAGTTTGAGACTTTCCCTATCTACAGAAGAGGTATAACCTGTAACTTCTGTATACGCTCCAACTGTATCTCTGTCCAAAAGTGATTATGTTTAGTAAAATACAATGATACCACCCCTCCTCTGACTAACTAACACCCTAGTCTATGTCAGGGTATAAAATTTTAAGTGCTAGGAGGAACTGGAAAGTTTTGGACATAAATCACAGTGCAACACATGAACATTTAATAAGATTTCAATTATCAGTCCACAACCTGTGACAAACATAACAGTTACTGTCACCTCGGTGGTAAGAAACACTGTACTAAGCACTTGCCAGTGGTGTATGGGACTGTAACTGAACTGCTGATTATGGTAAGTGGCTGTTCTGGAATTTAGTCAGTTTTCCATAATTATCAATTGTTAGTTAACTCAATATCCTGCCAAGCTTCCCATTTTTTTATGACTAAACTTCCATGGCAGCAGATTTATTTTCCAAGGTAGTTAGTGATATAAGTTATACTGCATATGCTAGATGCTGGCAACAACTGAAGCACCAATATTAAACCAAAATTCTCACTACTGATGAAAATATACAATGATTCTGATGCACTTACCAGTACAAGGGAATCTCTTGTGATAGACTACTATCATCTCGCCCCTCTTTTTTTTAATGGTACACTGTGTGCCCCATGACAATTCAAGTAACAAACAGGAAATCAAGGAAGAAGTTTCCTGGAATTTCACAGAAATCAAAGCCTTACAACTCATGGCAACATCCATGGTTCTTACTGTAATAAAGTCAGTATATGTTCTTAATCCCATTTATATTAAGATTTCTTCTAAAGAAAAGGTGCTGATATTTTATATTGTTTCATCTATGAGGTAGATGGCACTTTCATATAAATAGTGTAAATCAGAAATCAAGTTAGCTCTAAGCCTGAAACAAGTCTTGCACTACTGACTGTTCAAGGCATTAATTCACGAATACAAAATACTTATAAAGTTTAAAAGTCAAACAATAAGTCTTTGAAAGGAGAACGGTGGCCAAGCGGACAGAGAGGTGCCTTTGCTTCTCAAAGGTCATCGGAATTCTGGCTTTAGCCTCCAGACCCCTTCACCGTTTGAGGTCCTATGGAAGGTGCAGATATTGCGGAGAAGTTCTCTAAAGACACAGGAGTGTGCTGCAGGCAGTTTGGACTCAAATTCCTGCAGTAATTCCTGAGTGCTGGCCTCACCATCCACGCGGGCCTGGAATGCTATGAAGTTACGTAAATCCACAAGCAGTTCATCGTATTCTGTTGAACCCTGGACTGGGGTGGGTGCTGGCCGATGATTCTCATCTCCCTCATTCCTTGTTTGTTGTGATGAAATAAAGTGGTTTCTTGCCCTCATATTAGCTAATAAAGATGAAGAGTCTAGAGCACTGGAAGATGATTCTCCAGATTTTCCATTGAAGTACTCATTGGAACTACACTTCTTTATATTTTGTCTCTTCATTGTATCTGCATCCTGCAAATAAACATACAGACTATGGAGAAAATTGCATTTTGAGTTCCACAAAATCTGTTAAATAAAATCTGCCTGTTGTTTAGATTTAAACAACAAATATGATCACTCAGAATTTAGTCATCTGAAATACACAATAAAGAGGTGATATATCCTGGTCTCAACTTTAGAACTTAGGAAGTGAAAGAAAAGCATTGCTGGTCTTGAGACAGGTATCTAGACTGTTGTGCAATTTGTGACTGATGTATCCAATTAGACTTCATTAAAACTTAAAAAAATCAAACTCAGGGGTGATAAAAATTCTAGAATTCTGCATAATCATACAACAAATGTGTATGAAACATCTACAGTATGGAATTTGCTACATAAATCGTAACATTTCACATATATCAGCTGTTGAAACGGAAACTTTATCTTGTGTCTCTTACCTTGTGTTTCTTTGCAGGTGATGTGCAAGTAGAATGTGAAGAAAGCAGCAGGGAGTTTCTTTTTTGACCAAACCGACTCCTAAAAACCCAGAAAAGAATTAAGTCCATCAAACATCCTTCTCAAAGTGCCAAGTATAGTTTTTCCAAAGACAGCCTGGGTTTGTGGTTTAGGGTTCTCAAGAGCTCTCTGCTAAGTTTTCTGTTCTACTGTGCAACAATAATGCTTTCTTTGTACTTCAGAATGGACTACCTTGGCTTGTAATGTGCCTTCATCTCTATATTAAATATAAAACATGAACATCATTTTGACACGTTACTGCAAATATCAAGTGCAAAAAAGATAAATCCTTAACATCCTAAGTAACTCTTTTGGAAAAGCAGCAGAACTGAACTTACTTTATGCCTGCTGGTGCACCAGAAAGACCACTCGTGCCTGTCCAGGTTGGCACACCAGAAGCAGCTCCTAAACATTGCTGACGAGAGATTTTTAAGGCTCTCAAGGCATCCTGGGCCACTCTGCTTGCTTCTGCTTCCTCCAGCACATGATCTACACTGGAAGCTTCCATAATGGCATCATGCTTCATAACACTGTGTACCCCTAAAAACCAGAAGATACAAAAGGTGAAGGCAGTCATCTGCTAATTTATATAAAAATCAAAGATTCCCTTTTTAAGTCAATGCCACAATCGCATTTTTCCTTTTTCAGGTTGATTATATTAAGCACTTTAGTACAGTAATTTCTAATGAGAGAACCCCCTTCTATCTCAGTTAAGTAATCAATCTGACAGCAAATCACTTCTGGTGTGCTGATGAGGTCATTATTCACAACAGACCTGGCAATTATGTGGGTAAATTGATCATTTCCGTTGTTATGGACAGGACAGATAGAAGTGAAACCCTTGTGTAAATGAAGGTTGATTACATCCTTATTTCCAGGAGAAACACTGCATTACTTCTATATCCAGAAGTGCAGATCTATCTGAACTGTTTGTGCCATGGTAATGAGCACATTGATTACCGCAGCATTTTAAGGTTTCACTACAGTAACAGAATAAACACATTTTGTATTGTAGCTCTAACCATCAGAGAAACAGAACTGCTCTTCCCTTCATTTGCATAGGTTTTATATGCTTCTCTTTAAATAGTCAGTGGCCAAACAAGAACTGTTACCTGATTTTTTGAAAAGTTTCTGCAAGACATAATCATCATTTTTCTTTGAGTCTTCCTCCTTCTCTTCACTGTTCTCCCTTCTGTATTGCTTTTGTTTCACTAGATGAGGAATGCGCTTTCCTTCAAATTTGGCATCTTTGTGATGTTTCTTCTTAAACTTATCTTTGTGGCTATCATGTGACAGCATATCCACACTGTGTTTTGTTTTTGAGATACATTTAAAATGATTATTATCTAACTGTCCATCTTCAGCTTTAGCATCCCGCTTTTCCCAGGAGCCAGCTGCATCACGAGTAAGGCTAAAATCTGCCTTGGCATTTGCATTAGCTGCTCCATGTACTTCATCACCCACAACGGCACTCAGACATTTGGCATTCTCTGAAGACCCTGCATCGTGTGGCAACAACCAGGACATAGATTTGTCATCACTTTCCAAGCATTCCTCCTTGCTTTTATTCAACGAATTTGTATCAGTAGTAGCTTGAGCATTATCTTTTGCATAGCTTTTTTGGTCAAAGGATTCCAAATTTCCTTTGGTTTCCCCACTTGTCTCTACTACTGTAGAAGAAGAATCTTTCATGTGTGTGGTTGAGTAGGAATTGGAAGACTTGCTCTTTTTGTGTGAGCTGCTTTCTGCAAGATGGAGACCATGTTTAGAAGTACCATTATTAGATGGCTTTGGGACTTGAACATCTGAACCTGTACCTGAGGGATGAATGAAATTAGTATCCATTTAACAAATACTTAAAACATTTTTTCTTCCAAACATATAAAAAAACCCCCATGTACCTGCAAAAATTGCACTTGTTTCTGTCCCCTGAGACACATCTGGGCTGTTCAGAGTAAAAAGTTCATAAAGGTCATTGGATTTGAAGAAGCGATTCTGCTTAGGGTCTTTCAGCACTCTGTTTGTTAAAAACTGTTTGAAGATTTGTCTAAAAAAAAGAAAAATAAAGTACTTTGTGCATGAAACAATGTCTAGCTATGTTTAAGTACTGAATACAGTGCTTAAACAGAAAACTGTATAAGCACAAACGTTACCCTGCAGAACAATTAAGCAGTGGGAAGATGATGTTAGTTTCCAAAACAATCTTGAGTTAGTAACTTTCAAACCACCACGTAAATTGTTAAACACAGGGATTTATTAGTTTGCAACAACCCCACAACACAACAGGTAACCACCATCCTGAGATACCCCACAAGGCATCCCTTAACTAAGCAATAAATAACTACACAGCTAGACTTTTTTTGGTCCATTATGATTGAAAAGCTTGCTTATGTTACAATAAAACTATTAGAAAGCTCCTGAAAGAAAAACAAGAGCTTGTTAAAATGACAACATTTTACAGGTTCAATTGATTGGAGAAATCAAAAGCAATAGAGTAACTCAGTCTGATTGTGACAACTGGATGACAGCCACTACAAAAGGAAATCAGACTTGTGGTTAAGAGGAACGGAAAAAGAGAGCCCACCTGCAGAGCACCAAAAGGAACAAGTCTGTGGGAGAACTAAGATGCAAAAAGGCTTCTGGTATTGATAAAACTACTTCTATGCCATATTTGTTCTACATAACACCTACAGCAGAAGCTATTTTTTTCCTACAAAAAATACACCCCTAAATAAAACTGGAAATCAGTTCTCTAGAACTTTTTTATCATAGTTTTGGCTCTGCTGACATTAAGCAGGGAAACTATTTTTAAATCCAGTTGTTGAAAACTAAGTTTAAACATAGGTGCCAGCTACTGCACTGTTTCCCCCAGAAGACTTTAAGGTTTTAAGGATTATCTGAGGTTCATAGCTTCCTGCAATGCTGATCACGTATTTGCAGGGAAGAAAACACAGGGAAAGAGAAAAGATAACTGCT
>WEIV01023715.1:3453-23594 GCA_013390005.1 Calyptomena viridis
AGCGGCGGTCACGGGCTGGTCCCGCAACGCCCCCGCCACCCGTCCGTCCGCGCCGCCGTCCTGCCCACGCGTGTCGAATGCGTCCCCCCGGATTTGGAGAGGGAGGTGATTCCGGTCCGTGGAAGATAACGCCGCAAGAGTGTGTTTTGGGGTGTAATTAGCACTTAATGACTCTTAGGAGAGCGCGTATCTCATGAAATCCTTAAAGCGCTTATATCTCGATACCGTTCTATTGGTGAGAAACTTTGCAGTGCACAAATTCAAGACGTACTGCCTGCTGAGTTCGAAATGTCCGGAATAGAGTCTTACCCCTTTCATTATATGGAATCGTAGAATCACTGAGGTTGGAAAAGACCTCCAAGATCATCAAGTCCAACCTTCCACCACATTCCACCATGCCCACTCAACCATATCGCAAAGTGCCACAATCTAGTCAGGTTTTTTGACATTTCCAGGGATGGTGACTCCATCACTTTGTTGGAGAGCCTGTTCCTATGCTTAACCACACTTTCAGTGAAGAATGTTATTCTGCTTCTGAAATGTCTGTGTATGACCAGATATTCCTCTTCACCAACCCCATGGTTATAGATCTCCATGCCAAACAACATATTTTTTACCTCTGGTTATGGCCAGCTGAAATATGAGCTTACAATAGAACAGTTTTTCTAACCAAGATTGTCACATTTTGGTAAAGGCTTTGCATGTTTTGACATAAAAAGAATAGTGACAGACAGTACAGTGTTTGCTAGTGATTTAGTAAAAGCATACAGTTCAGCATAAACATAAAGCATATACAGTTATTCAGTTATCTGAAAACATCTCCATAAAAATGTCATAAATTCCTCATGTGAGGCATTAACCTCCTGTGTTACCATTTTATTCTTGACATACTAAAATATTGCCATTGTCCTCAAAAAATCCTAAAGTTAATAATTTACAAGTAAACAATGAAATGGTGTGTGGTTCTGTCTCAGCTAAGGACCAAATTAGGACTGATGTAATAAAACAAAAGTAGAGGCCTTACTATGTCACATGAATCATGATGTATATGACCTTTGGAGTTCAAGTACACAAGATGTTTTAGATCTCTTTTTTTTCCTTGTGCATGTCTATTCGAAATGGACAAGAATGTTACTGTATTACCTGGCCTTCTTTGTGGAACAAATATTTCTGCTGAACATTTCTTGAAGTGAAATCCAATGTTGAAAGCTGCTCAGCCTAAAAAAATGTGACTGAAAGCTAGAGGCCTCTGCCAGATTCATGATTACAAAATAATGTCTATATAATGTCAAAAAGAACAAACACATTGCATTTCATCTGAACTGTTCACAGTAATTGACTCGTAGCTGATTTAATCAAAAAGCTGTTTGGAATTTTGTATCCATCACTCTCACTAATTACAATCCATCATCTAAGAGCTCAGTCTGGCTTTGGAGGCCAGTTCAAGCTTTGTTGCAATAAGAGTGGTAAGATTAGACTTTATCAAATCTCACCACATCACATTTTACATTTATTTGAATCATGCTACATTTGACATCACTTGACTTTTTTTCTTTTTCACTTTTTTTGATACTAATATTTTTGTGATATTAATTAATTAGTCTTTTATGCAAACACAGCCACCCACTTGGCAGCACGTGTGTCTCCTTCAGCATGGATGCAGAGCGTGGCCTTCGAGTGATTCAGCCTCCAGATTCCCGGCACTGTGGGTTGTTTGGTCACTGTGTTGTAAAAACACGTTTGTATTCCTAGGTCTTAATTGTGCCCAAGTTAAAGTGAAAAGGAAAATCATTCTGGCTGCAAGATCAAGCCCTCTATTCTAACTCCCCATACAATATTAGGCCTCATGATACCCGTGGAGAACGAGCTCTGAGAGTTTTGGAGTGTGATCTGAAGTGCTACCACTGGCCTGATGCTTTAGCACAAAAATTCATACCACTGAATTGATGAACTCTGAGCTTCAGAGTTCTGGCTGACAGAAGTCCCAGTCATTTTCTTTTTGCCAGAAACAAGAACGGGATGGTGACAGGCAGGTGGGCTGACAAAATAAGGCTTTTCCTCTTTTTTTGGTGTGGTTGTCAAATAATAGACACAATAACTAAGAAAAGGCAGCATAAAATTGAGAATAAGAAAAACCGTAACATGGAGGAGAGGACAGAGCTCTGAGCTGTAGAATTACAAAGGTAAAGAGACCAAGGCTATAAAAAATGATAGTCACCCAAAAAATGTTAGAAATATGCACATAGGGTATGATCACATGTATCAGAAATTTCTTCCTTGACATCCTTTTGTCGTTTGTAGCATATTGAAATCTATAAAATAACATCTAGCTTTAAAGGCAAAACAACTGTTAAAGATTCATTACAAGATTATGTAGTGATCTTGTAAGTTTCATCACAATTTTCACCACAAATTTATATTATCAATTCCTCTACCCATCCTCTCAGCCTGACTTTTTTTTCTTTGTCTCTTTTTCCCTCCAAAAATTACATGAAATGGATTGAGGTTGTCAGATTGCTATCAGATTTTACTACTTGTGCAGAGTACATATATATTTTAAAGTCTTGTTCATTAAAATTTCCAAGAGAAATCTAGCCTGTAGTTTGAATAAAGAAATTATTAAGGAAATACATCAATACTAGTATATTAATTAATGAGGGAAACAAACTACCTCAGCCCATGCAAGAAGTCTTTACAGCTTGCACTTTGTTAATCAAAACAAAAAAATCCAAATGTTCAAAATGAAGGGAAATCACTTAGTGTATCCAGAGAACTAATTAATAAAATTTAAGCACTGGTGTAAGTATTTCTGAAAAGTCTCAGATTAGCTTTTTTTGCCCGTGTATTGCTTTTCACAGAGTTAAGGGACAGTAATATAGGATGATATTTTCTAAAAAATTATTACTGAATTCCAAGAGTTTCTCCCACACATTATTGAAATGCCCCTAGAACTTTTCTTTTAAATCAGCATCAAGTCTTCTTTATTATAAAATATGTTATTAAATATATTTTAATGAAAAAAATGTTTTAAGCAGAGAATAACAGTATCTATTCTCTGATAAAAAATAAGTATGTATTTTCTATAAAATGTATTTCTTGCTAGATTCATATCTTAAGAGAAAACATAATATTCATATATCAGTCAATCAAAGAAAAAGAATCTGCATACTCTAAAAAGCCCAGGAAAATTTCTGTCATAATCACAGGCAGAAAAGTGCAGTACAATAAATTAAATACTGCCTTGAACCAAGTGATTATGTGGATTATTAATTGGTATGATTATTGTAGACAGTCCTCATATCTGCTGAAAGCCCGGTACTTATCACATATTAAAAAAAAAATATTTACTTTCATAATTTTTTGGTATGTATTGATTTCAATAAATGTATTGTTTGACGAGAGACAAGAACTATTCAATAAAACATGCTCTGTTTGCTTACAAATAATTCTGATTAACAGTTAGGGAAATTAGTTTCTTACTTAAATATGTGAAAGCACTTGATTTATTTCAGTAACGTAAAACCTATAATAGCTGAATACATTTTTTACCAGTTCTTTAGTATTTTTTGCTGTTTAACCTGAAAACCATTTTTGCTGCCAGGTAGTACTTTTTTTGTAAAGTGAGATTAATTTATTTAAAAATAAATAGGACTTATCTATTAACCTTTTTGAATACTTTTATTCAAGTTGATTTTATCTTCTAAAGTCTTCTGATTTTCCCTTCATACATGAAAAAAGACATATTTCTTAGGCTGTAAACAAAGGGAAAAATTTAGAGCTTTCACATTTTAATTAAACACTTTTAGGCTACTAATATTTTGGTCCTTATTTAAGTACTCAGGAGCAAAGGCAGTCAGGGAAGTACTGCTGTTTAAAACATCGTAATTCCTCTGATTTCTAACAATTCAGGAAAAGCTTACATATTATAAAAGTTCCATTACTCCCTCATTTTACAAAAATATGTATGAGATCAAAACTCTAAAAATTTATTTGAATTTATATTTTATAATTTCTTGTCAAATTAAAAAAACTCACAGTAGTAATTTGCATATTTTATGTCTAAGATCACACAAAACACTGAGTAATAAAAGAATATAGGGATATGAGCCAGAGTCACTGTGATGTACTAGATAGTACATCCTCCAGGATACCAGCTTTGTAATTTTATGTGTTTTAACTTATTTTGAAATCCTTCCAATTAAGTAAAAATCCTGTATTTACTTATTTTTCAGTTATTCTCTTCCTTTCTTTTTCTCTCACAGAGAAATAAAGCTGTGTAATTCATTATGTGTTGGTCTTTCTTGAGATAAAACTCATATGTCTGTGACTAAATTCGTGGAGGTTCATAAATGAGGCCTACATAAAACATGCAGCCTTTAATGTCAGATAGAGAAATACAAACATTCCCACTGCTTTACTGGAATTACTACTGTAATTTCATGTTTAGTCCTGTGTCACAGATGAACATAGTTTGTCATACTCACAAAAATGCTAGGAAATTCTTTTTAGGTATTATATTGTAATTCTGTCTTTGTAAGCAATATTTATTGGAAGCATCTCTTAAATGGAAATTTTTGCCACTTTTCAAATGACCTCACACAATTTATAGATACCACAAAGTTGAGGCAGCTCTCAGGTACAGATGTTACACATTGTACCCAAAGTTTTTTACATCTAGCTTTATTTTTTAGATTTATTGAGAAAAGTCTAATCTGTGTGTGATTTTAAACAGTAATCCAAATACATTTGAAATTGATCAATGTTTTGAGTAAGGTTTTTTTACGTGTTTATACACATGATGGCAAGATTGTAGCCTTGCTGGTGGAAACCTGTAAGAAGGATATTATGGTCTATTGTCAAGAAGAATTCACAATCTGTCACATTAGTGCTAGAGATGTGTGTAGAAGAGTAATTATTATAAGCTGACATTCAGCAAATGTAAGTAAAAATAGATAAACCTCAAAGGAAAATTAATCTGTATGGCTTAGGTACTATTTGTCTCCAGATGTTTAATGTCATCAATGTAAAATAGCTTTGCATTTGTGTAACAAACAAAAATGTGATTTTCTTAGCTCTGCACTTAGTTAGTTTTCTATCAAATTATATAAAAGAAGAAATATAGAAAATGAGTAATAAGTAATCCGGTATTTAGAGATACATGGTATAACATTTTTAATTCTCTTTATACAGTTTGGCAGTACCAAGCAGCAAAAGTATCTAATTCTGCTAATATAATAAACAATTTTCATTAAAAAAATTTGTTGAAACAAATGTTGTAATACTACTGCAAGCATGAGCACTATGTGGCATTTTTTGCTAGAATTAGTCCTGCTTTTTCATGAAAATGTTTGATTCTGGTCATAAAGCCAGGCTTGCATGCCAAAATGATAGATGCCTTAAGCTTTGATAAATAAAATCCTGCAGACTTTGGCATTCACAGTTCCCTTTTGGCAACAGTGAAGAATGACTGAGTAATAGTTAGGAAACGGACTTACTTAAGATGGTTTATTGCATCTAAAGATATTAGGGCTAGATCTGCAGCTAGTGTAAATCAGCATGTCTGCCTTCAAATTACTTATATTGCTTTGTGTCAGCAGAGAATTTGGCCCATATCCATTATCTAGAGGGAATATCAACTACTACAAAGCATACTTATCTAACCAAAAGCAAACGTAGTGTACGTAGCTCATTGATGTTTCTTGTAACACTTATGTTAACCTTTATAATGTGATAAAAATCTGGCACAGTTATGTATGGTTGCAAAAGATCTTGCTTTGATAGTATCAACAATTATAAATTAGCATTTATTGCTTTTAATACTGCTTCAAATTACATTGATAAAAGCTTAAGTTGATATTGATGAGAGAACTAGTAATTTAGGACTGTGCTGTTGCACTAATTAACTTTACTGGGAGCAGAATTAGGCCTCTCCTCTGAAACAGATCTGCCTATCAAAGTAGTGTGAAGTGGTTTGGGGTTTTTTCTTTGTTTTTCTTTCTTTTTTTTTCTTGTGTTCTCTTTTGTTGCACATATTTCATATCTAGTGGCAATCACATTTTACAGCACCACTAAGTTTAGACTCCTGGCATTTACTTATAAACAAATGTGTTATTCAACCAGTAAAATCACCAAGAGTGAATTCCATTGCAGGCATCTGCAGAGTCCAAGTTAAAAGTTTTAGTTGAAATGACCGTCCTGTGAGACCCAGAGTAACATAATAAAACCTGGTTCATTCTTCATGTGTTTGGCTCAATTAATGAAAGAGGACATTACTAATTATCAGAATTTTGAGCAGTAAACACTGGGTCTAAGTAGTATCGCAATTAGTGGTTATAACGCTGCAACCATTAAACCTGTTCAACAGCTGCTCCAGCAATAACTTACAATCAAATCAAAACATTGAAATACATGGAATTTTACACAGGCTAAATTGTCTACATAGTTTATATAACAGCGAGTTTATTTCAGACTGTAGAAATAGTTTTGATATTAAAAATACTGTCGTGGTTTCTATTTGTTTTAAATGGCAAATGACATTATGATCAATCTGAGAAAACAAAGAGGAATGCTTTCATGACCCTAAATTTATTATACTGGCAACACCACTGAAAACTACGAGTGTCCATGTACTGTCTGTTTCATGCAAGATTTATTTGTTGTGAGAGAAAACCCTGATGGTTGGTTAGTGAATTAGGTCAATAAGCAGTAGGATAGTGATAGGGGCGATTCTATTGCTCTTGGGGATTTAGGCTTCCTAGTACGACATTTAAATCAATAAGAATCATCAGCTACCCTAATCTGCCCATACCAAATAGCAGTGGGCCTAAGGTGGTGGAGAAAAATTGGAAAACACCCTGGGAAATTGCTTTCTTTTTCTTGAAAAAATGAATGCAATGTGTTATGTAGGTGCTTATAAAAATATTTTATCTGCTTTTACTATATCTGTAATTTTATTAAAAATACAATGTAATTTCTAAAGGTAACACTAATTATAATCATAATAATGTCTTCTGGTGCAGTCATAGAATTATTCAACTATTTTTGCAAATGCATCAATAACCTATCAAAATGTAGAGAAGAAAGAGGCACAAGGCGAGAAATTCCAATTACAGTATAAACAAAATGTTAAGATCCTGTCTTGCAGCTGCTGGTATTAGTTAATGCAATGCTGATACGGTCAAAATTATAACAGAAGGACAAAGTTAAAATTACAAAGCTATGTACAACCAATATGAAGAAATGTAAGAAGCCTCTGTTTCGTAGGTAAGTGAACATTTCATCAGTAATAATTCAAATTGCTGATGGTACAAACCTGGAAATATCTAAGTGCATCAATGAGATCAAGAATAAATCTGTGTTTTTCACATCCAATGTTTTCACTGAGTACATGGGAATTTGAGGTGAATGTATACTGCCATAGCAGCACTTAGAAAGCTGGGAAACAATGTTCTTCCAAAAGCAAATTTATTTGCTTCGTAAGTAGCAGTCATAAATAATTTAATTCTGGTCAATTTGCTAGGTAAAATCGTGAATAAGATTTGTTATCTGTGTGATAACAATTTTAGATAATGTATTATAAACAGTGCATCATTGAGTAAACCTCTTCCTTC
Organism: Calyptomena viridis; assembly: GCA_013390005.1. Taxonomy (NCBI): domain Eukaryota; kingdom Metazoa; phylum Chordata; class Aves; order Passeriformes; family Eurylaimidae; genus Calyptomena; species Calyptomena viridis. Next base: position 11,064 of record WEIV01023715.1, read on the forward strand.
CTCTTGCCTTATGTTTATTGTAAGACATAAATGAACCCATTCTTTGTCTATATGGTTATATTTATTAAAAAGATCTTTTCAGACAAAAGATTATATCTTAGACCATCTTTCAAAATAAGCATCAGATACTCCCCTTCAACTCTACTGTGTGCTCACACAGGAAGACATTAACCTTAGAGAGCTACGTCAGCCTGTAACAGCTATGGCATCATTCTGATTTTGTCAGCCAGGAAGCCTGTTTGCAGCACCTACACGGGACGTGTGTTTGTTCAGTCAAATGTTGTTGCCATTATACCATTTTTACAGCAATAAAGTTCCATTGAGGCCAATTAGGAACTACTACAATGAAGTCTGAGCAACAAATTCCAAAATTTGATCCATCGTTTCTTGGCTGTCAAACCCTATGCCCATCTGCTCACATGGCAAGCAGCCCACTTACAAGTGAGCTGGACCTTTCCCCTAAGAAATGAGTGACAGGGAAGAACAGTTTAGTTAGTCTGTGTAACAATGCAAACAATTTTTTTTTCTGCAGGAAGTGTGGTCGGATATCTGGGAGAGCTGGACAGCATTTGCCTTCTTTCACTTCATTATATTTTTTGACATGTACATTGTTAGAAATGGTTGAGCAAAGGAAGAAAGAAAATCAGGGGTTTACTGGTACTAGTTGCTGCCAAAAAGACAGGTTGTATTGGAACAGGTGCTTTGAAAATCTGTGAAAGCCAGCTGAAAGGTGTCAAAATGTGCATAACACGAACCAACAGTTCACAGACATTTTGTGTGAATCTGGTGTTGTAGCAGGAAAGTTCAGAAGGAACCCTCAGCAGAAAGTATCTGCCTTAGGAACAGCCAGCCAGCTTAACAGGCATACCCTTGTCTGCTCGATCACAGCAGCGTGATGCTCTCATGCAGGAGGGAAGACAAAGGAAAAAAGTATTTCCTTCTGTTACGTTTATATCCTTCATTATATTAGAATTGTTAAATCAGGAAAAAAGATATAATAATCTGTTCCTAAAATATGTTAAACTGCTCATATAGCCTAAAAATAAAAGTAGATAAATTGAAACACTGTAAGCTGTATTCGAGTGAGTGATTAACTGCAGTGTGTGCAGGTAAAAGAAAGTAGAATGCGTGATCCTTTTTATAGTACTGGTCAAACTAATGCCTGTGAGCCACACTTGTCCCTTGACCTTGCTAAATGTGGCCCACGTGTTGGAGGGAGTACAAGAAAGTTTTCTGACACATTCCCTTCCCACATGTTTTTCCTTCAGTGTGCTACTGTAGATAATTCTAAAACACATGGGAGTACAAGTAGGTTCCCCATGTGTATTTAAAACCTAACAGAGCTACAATAGTCAAAACCACATGGGGATAGAAAAGGAGCATCAGGAAAAAAAATTTTGGCTATTTGTGCTCATGTTCTTCATGTGCTCAGAGAACACATGGGAGAGCAAGAGCAAGACAAAAAAAACACAAGGGAGAGCAAGAGAAGAAAGGAAGAGGAAGAAAGAAGCAGACAGAAGCAAAGAAAAAGGAACAAAGCAAGATGGCATTGAAAAGAAAAAGGAGAAAAGACAAGTGAGAAAGGAGAATGCATTGCAAAGAAATGACAGGAACTGACAGGGAAAAAATCATAGAGAAAATAATTTCACTGCTTGAAAGGATTAAACCAAATAAGCTTGCCTGTGCTTTTCATTTCAGCTTTATAGCTTGTATGCATGTTTAATTCTAACAAATGTAAGAAGAGGCATCTTGTACGCATTCCCCAATGTCATCTCTCCTTTCATTTTGTCTCCCGATACTGCATCTTTGTTTCTGCTTTTGCTTTCCGTCTCATTCTGTATCCTGCTTACCCCTCCCCTTTTTCTCTTCTCTGCCTTTCACAGGGAATGAATGAGATGTAGCATATCATTGTACTAGCAGGGCCAGGTTTTTCCCAAACTTGCCTTAAAAATGGAATACCAGTGAGTATGTTGCTGTTCTTTCATCCTTTTTTTCCCCCTGAGACTTAGTGGAGACAGCCTGAAGTCATCAACACAAAGCTAAGTGAGCATTTGAGTGAAATGTGACTTTTACTCCATGCCAGTCATGTGATATGGTCATAGTCTTGATTTCAAGGAGCTTTACAAGATGTCAGTGCTGAGAAATTTTTCACTTTCTTAGCTGATGAAGTCAAAGAGGAACAAATAAACTAACTCCCGTCTTCCTCTCTCATGCTCGTGGACACACATCTGCATCTGCAGCCTCTCCTCTGGATTTCCCGAGGTGCACTGCTCTCTGTGTGCTCCACTTATCCTGTAAGCTCTCATTGGGAAAGATGGTTTTATGTGTTGCACAGCAAATCTAAACACATTTACAGGAAAATACAAATTTTATGTTATCTAATATTAGACATTTCATTTAATGTGGATCGGAACAAAATTTAAATAGCTTGGAACACAGTTTTTATTGTATTATCACTTTATAATCTTTTGTTAATCTTGGATTTTTTTCTTTGGTTTGAGAATGAAGATGATGCTGAGTTTTGGCATTGTATTTAGACTTATGATTTTTGTCTTTAAAAGCAAAGCAAGAGTCTTTAAATATGTATGTACTCTGGTTTTGCCCCCACTTTCTTTTGGTTCCAAGTCTTACACTCCATTTTTCTATCCCTTGTTGTTGACCCTTTTTAGTTGTATGCCAGGATCTCAAGATTTCCAAACTAAAGACAGGAACTCAGAAGGATGAACAGCTTTCAGGGTGCAATTGTAAAGGTCATTTGTTATCACATCTGTTCTTGTCAAGGCGTCCTCTCGGAGGCAAAGCCTGTCTGAGAGGCTGGAAACCCTGAGAGGTTCTATGGTAGGATTTTCTCTCATGCTATATGATGAGACTGAAAAGAGTGCATTCATCTGTGGAGTTCTCCTAGTGTCAGGGAAAACTGTCAGAAATCTTTCCCCTCTGCCCTCTTTCACTGTGACCTTCATTTCCCAGCCACTGGCCTGACTCTGAGTTCAAAAACTCCCCAGCTAATATTAGGATTGGTCTGATTTCCCCTGCATTGCTTGAGGCTGAGTAAAGCTGGAGACCATCATTTGGCACAAAGTCCAAGATTTGTTGAATGTGTCTAAGAAGTTTGGGAGTGAGAGGAGAAGGGAAGAATGCTGGGATTGAATGACTACCCCAGAATGAATGCTGGGGGTAGTTTTGCTAGTGTTGGAACTTCTCAGTGCTGAAAGCTGTTCATGCCATGGAAGTTATGGAGCTGATTAGGCTGAGCAAGTCATGCTGCTTAGGTTTGCAGAGTCCTGCTTTGTGCTTCCCACTGTCCACTCACATCACTAGGATCACGGTGCTACATGGCACTGGAAAAATGCCGTAGAAATGGAGTTGAGATGCATTTAATGGCAGCAATCTAGTTTAATTATTTGAGATATTATCATGACATTATAGTCCTCTGAAAAAGGAAAAAAAAGACAGAATTTAGAATATCCTGTACTGGCCCAAAAGACTGTTACCTAGTCCAGTTTTTAAATAGTCTGTGAGTATAGTAAAATACTCGATTAACTTAAAAGAGGTTCTTGTATCAGATAGATAATATGTGTTTTAAAATGTAAGCACACACCAAGATACTACTGTATTCAACTAATGTTGTGGGCCAAAGCATCTTCTAGCACAAGCTGGGTGGGATCTATGTGGGGGTGACAATTATATCAGCAAGTAAGTGTTTTATATTTTTCTCTATAGGATAGACTACTTTGAATAACTAAACTATTATATGCCTCTGTTCGTATTTTGGAAAATAAATTGTTTCTGTAATTTAAATAGAGTGAAGATATAATATCTTAGAGCATAAACCATTTTTAAGCATAAATAAATTCAGACAAATTCTTTACATGTTATAAAACTTCAGTTAATTTTTAATGTCTATATTACTCTATGAAGGCAAAAACGTTAGGTGAAATTGATATTTTGTGAAAGAGGCTTTTGTCCTTGTCTACAAAGAAGAGGTGTTCCAGAACTGTTCCACATTGTATTTTACATGGCAGACAGAGAATAAAAAATGGTGGATTCTGCATCTGTCACTATTATGCATCTGTCACTCAAAGAAAATTCCCTTTTTCCTTTTTGGGAAAGTTGCCTAAGGATGATGGGATATGTCTGATAGCAATAATCCATATTTAGGCAACTAGAAGATTGTGACAACATTAGCTGGAGTAAGAGAATGCAGACTTAAAATCAAAACATCTGTTATGGTAAATTACCCTATTACTCCTAGCTGTGTCATAACTTATATTCCTGCATTGTCTTGCCATAAAAATATACATCTAGCTTTGAAATTCAGCATGAACTTTACATTAATTTTCTTTAAACTTCATATCATGAAATTAATATTCTGAAACACATCAGTTCATCTTTGTGTCGGGTTTGCATGGCCAGGTTTTGGTAGGCAAAAACCTACCAAAGTTTTTGAGGGTAGCTACAGGGGAGTTTCTTAGAGAAGATGCCAGAAACTTCCTCCATACCCAGCAGAGCCAATGCCAGCCAGCTACAAGACAGACCCATCGCTGGCCAAGGCTGAGCCCACCAGAGATGCTGGCAGCACCTTTGGCATAACAGACTTAGGAAGGGGGGAAAGAAATCCTGGACAACTTCAGCCAGAGAGAGGAGTGAGAATATATGAGAGAAACAACTTTGCAGACACCAAGGTCAGTGGAGAAGGAGGTGGAGGAGGAGCTCCAGGAGCTAGAGCAGAGATTCCCTTGGAGTCCATGGTGGGAACCGTTGTGGTCCGTGGTGGAGCAGAGATCCACCCGCAGCCCATGGAGGGTCCCACGCCAGAGCAGGTGAGTGCCCAAAGGAGGCTGTAACCATACAGGACCCCCATGCTGGAGCAGGCTCCTGGCAGGACCTGTGACCCTGTGTGAGAGAAGTCCACACTGGAGCAGGTTTGCTGCCAGGACTTGTGACCCCACGGGGGATCTATGCAGAAGCAATCTGTGCCTGAAGGACTGCACCTTGTGGAGGGAACCCACACTCTAGATGCTTGTGAAGAACTGCAGCCCTTGGGGAGCACTCATGTTGGAGAAGTTGGTGGAGAACTGTCTCCCGTGGAAGGGACCCCATACTGGAGCAGGGAAAGAGTGTGAGGAGTCCTCCCTCTGAGAAGGAGGAGCAGCAAAGAAAAAGTGTGACAAATCGACTGAAGCCCCCATTCCCTATGCCCCTGTGCTGGGGGAGAGGAGGCAAAGAAAATGGGGAGTGAAGTTGAGCCTGGGAAGAGGGGAAGGGGGAGGGAAGGTGTTTTATGATTTTCCTTTTATTTTCTTATTACTCTGTTCTGACTTCCTTGGTAATAAATTAAACTAATTTTCCCAAGTCAAGTCTGTTTTGCCCATAACAGTAACTGGTGAGTGATCTCTCCCCATCCTTATCTCAATCCGTGAGTCTTTTGTTATATTTTCTCTCCCCTGTTCAGCTGAGGAGGAGAGTGATAGAGTGGGTGGGCAGCTGGCATCCAGCCAGGGTCAACCCACCACAATCTTTAGACACTAATAGTAGAAGTAGGTGATCTTCTACTTGATAGATTGCAAAATGTGTTGCATTTTATCCCTGATTATGAGAATAATTTGATTTGCCTCAGCATAGCTATTAAATAGTTACAGAGAGATTGATTGTGGTGGTATGAGGGATTTCACCATTAATAGTTTTATGAGAGAGACTCAGAATATAAACAGATTTCATGGCTGTTCTTAACTGGAATATCTGAATATATGCCCTTCCTTTTCTACAATTCTCAGCTTGCCATGGAAATTTTTGTCAGAATAGAGATTTCTGTGGTTTTCCAGCATTTCTTATCACAACACATTGCTGTATTGCCAGCACTATAACAATGGTTGCATAAACCACAGGAGACAAATGCCCAGAATAATGCACTATAATGAATGAAAAAAAAAGGTGTAGTATATTTTGAGCCTGATCTTGTTACATGATAGATCTGCCAGAAGATTGCATTCTGTACATTTCAGAGAGGATCAGTCCCATCACAGCTGCTAGGAAATGCTGATATCAATTCTCTTTATGCCCTCTTTCTACCACTCTTTTAATTAGGAGCAAGACCTGATACTGGTAACTTATAGCTGCTATGTAGCTTGAATATAGGAGCATCTGCAGTGTCTGTGCTTGGGCTGCCAAGTCACATTGCATGTCCTCTGTTCGTTCACTGTGCCTGCTAGAATAACTTGTTATGATACTGGTCTTCCAAAGAATATATTAACTTCCTGACTCTCTATAGTAATACCATACAGCTGGTTCAAATAAACATTCCAAGCCAGTGCATTTTTCATCTTGAAAAAAATAGCAATCCCAAAGAAGTTTTGTATTTATTCAGTGCTTACTGTCATTGCCTTTGACACCGAGCACAAAATTAATAGTTAAAAAAATTGGACTTACTCTCTAGGCCTTTGCATTGATTCTCTCTTGTTGTTCTTCATTTATTTTGTTGACCATTGCAGTCAAAAAGAGAGGAAAAACTGCTCATGGCATTAATTTTCTTGAGTTATTGCACTGTTCCGTCTCACTAAAACTTTATTGGGTTTTTTTATATTTTGAATAAAATATAACTGTTTTTATCTGAACCAGAATCCACATACAGAATTCAGGTTGCTCTTGACTTTACATACCTATTCTGAAATTTCATTGACATTGATCCAGAACCATGACCAGGTAATTCATTTATCCATGTTAAATTTTTGCATACTATAAAAATACATTAGTTTGTTTCTTTAATGATTCCATTGTCAGTTCATTTATTAACATTGCTTTTATCAAAAAGCTGTTGAAACATGTCTGCGAACCATAGGCAAAATCAACATGTAAACAATGGATGATTTGGCTGTATAAGGACTATAGGTTTGGTCATATTTGATGACACACTTCTTGTAGTTATATTGTTGTAGATGCACTGACTGTTGGCTTCAGAAAGAGTATATATGATTAAATAAAGAAAGATTTTTCTCCAAATATTGTTCATCCGTAACATACTAATTCTCAGCAGAGAAAATGAGATATGTCACAGCCTACAGATCTTCCATTTCTATTTCATACTGCCATTTATTAAGTAATTTCCTCATAAAAATGGTTAGATGCACCAGGTTTGTGAGTTGGTTTCTTGTAGTCTAAGCTGTAGTTATGGAAAAATGTATTGATAGAATTATGGAAAATATTGTGTGAGTTCATCCTTTTCTGAATTTTGTTTTAATTCTTTGGGCTAATTAGTAAGAAAAAAAATTATATTTCCAGTAAGTTGTGGAACAATCAGAGTTATTCAAAGACTTACACAATTTCAAAGAGTTTTCATAAGCTGGACACTAGTTTTAATCTCTCCTCCAATTGTCAGTGATGTAAGTGAGAATATGTCCCTAATTTCAATGGGAGCAGGAGTAAGCGATAGTTTTTCATTGTTATATCATATATGAAGAAGGCAATTGTGTATGCAAGACTTACACTGATGTCAGACATGCATTTTTATATGTTTTGTCACAGACTGTGAATAACTGGACTGTATGGATATAAATCTGTCTTTGATTAAGACAGATTATTTTGTTGTCCCATTATAAGATTGTTTTACATTAACAGAGTTATCATTGACAAGTGCAGAACCATTCTGATTTATAGTATTTTCTGAAAAATGTACAGATCTGTGAAAAAATGCCAACTTATGCCTGGAATTAAGGGTTAGAGGCAGTTTCTTTTTATTCTGCCTTTGTATTAAGGGAAACTATGTTGCCTGTTACCATTCACATAGTCATGTAAATTTGCTTGTCTCAGGCATCTATTAAAAATTTACAGATAAGGTTTTATGACTGGAAGCGAGGGAGTATTGTAAAACTGCAGTACTAGACAAAGTACATTAGAACATTCTGAACCCCCAAATGCTACATTAAGGTCACACGCATTTTAAATTAAGAGCCTCTGTTCTCACTCATAAATGTCTCAAACTTTCAACTTCTGATCTGAAAGTTTTGGTGGTTGAATATTGTAACAGTAGCCACTGGAATTAGTACATATACTGACCCTTGTGCCATATGGCAGGGTATATGTAACTGTTCATGACCCTGACCAGGTTCATGTGACTGAAGCAAAGAAATTAAGGTTAGTCTGTCACTAGAGCTCCTCTACTACAATTTTATTATAAAGGTAAAGGTGACTGTTTTTTTAATTAGTCTATTAATATAACATATACTTACATAAAGAATAATATTACATTTAAATAATTTTTCCCCCATTCACGTGACATCTGTTGTTTTCATAAGCATGAGGAAAGCAAAACATAGCTCACTCTCGCTGCCTTCAAATGTGTGGTTGTTACCAGTGAATGCCTGAGCATTTATCTTTTATGTTTTCCGCTTAGATTTTTAAAAATTATTTTTGGTATTGTTCCTTTGTTGTTTTTCTTTTGTTCTTACTATCTGCAAGACATGTAACATGACAAGCACTGAGCATCTATTTATGTGGAGCATTCTAGGAAATGGAGAGTTATAAATATGTATGTCTGATGATAATACGGAACTCTGACAAAATACTCCTGTCTGTATTTTTTGGAAGTGACCATCCAAAGCTATGGTTTATTGAAATAATGGTAAAAATAACATTCTAAAAATGTACTAGTTACATAAATATTCAAAAATACAAAAATGTTTTTAGTCCCAGGTAGACAAGCTCCTCTTAGAAATATTTGGAGAAAAATATCTCTGAGTCTTCATATCCCCCAAGATCCATTTTCTGCAAAGCTCTTTAAACGTAAGAGAGGATAGAGTTTCGCAACAGTTTATTGCTAGATTTACAATGTTGGGAACAAAAAATGGGATAGACTTCTCCCAGGAATTGATCTCTTGTTGGGTTAATGGGTTATATGGGCCAGACTATATCTGTGACTAGTCCTTACACAGTAATGCTGCTGAAAATGCAAGTGAGATCTGGTCTCACAGGAAACTGCTCCTCTGGGTATCCTCTCCAATGGAGCAGGAATAAGACAAGGTCATGCTTATACTTCCACAGTGACACAAGAGCAGGAAGAACAGCCAGTGCCTTTCTAAAGGTGTTATAAGCCAACAGTCTGATTATGGAAAGATTGATCCCTTTGCAATTACTCCTAGCTAGTATTGTTTGAAACAGCCATGGTCAAGACTACTGGTCAGATCACGGAAGGTGGATTGTTCAGCTGTGAATTTCAATATTAATGACTGGATTTTATGATTATCTCCTTTGTTCCTTACATAAAACATTAGATGAAATTTACAGGATGTAAAATCGACATTTTGGAACTCATATTTTTATAATATTTTTAATAATTTTCAGAAGACCTCTGCAACAGCAAAAGGCAAAAATAGAGGCTGAAATGGTCTGGTGCATTAAATTGGGTGGGGGTTTTTTGTCCCTAGAGAGTACAATAAGATCACTGTGTCCCAGAGTCTTTATCATACAACCTAACTGGTTTTCAGAACCTTGTTGCTGCTGCTGCTGCTTGATCTCACTGACAGTGACACTGGTGGCAAAATCATTTTTTTGTTGTGTCTGTCAGACTAACTCTGGGTGTACAGTGGTTTTTCACTTTTTGTCTCAAAGGGCTGCATCGAGGGCTGCTCCACAGCAGTAAAGCTAACACAGCACAGAGTATGAGTAAAGCAAACCAAAACTGTACAGATTCACTTTTGAAATTTAAATCTCTTAAAAAAGATTTTTGAGATTACAGCTATCAATTTTGGAGTGTCTTTTGGCTTGGTAACTGCCTTTGAAGTGAAACTGGCCTTAGATGGAGGGAACTTGGCTTTGCCGTGGTGAGCTCCGGGGCTGGCTGAAGGCAGGTTCCCAGGAACATGGTCTCATCTGTACCTTTTTTATTAGCAAAGCACAGAAGTCTGTGAAATCCAAACCTTTGCTGTTCCTCCAGCTTAGGAATTCTATGGGAAATTATTTTAAAAACAATTACACAAGATGCCACCTCAGGCAAATCATATAAAATGTAGAGAAAGGGTACAGTGACATACCGTCAAATTTCATGTCAGGAGGAAGTTTTAAAATCCCCAGCCTCCTGGAATTCCTGTGGTTCAGTGCTTGATCGTGAGGGGAAAATGTATGGTAATCCCACATGGAAATACATGTGACTGAATCCTGTTTGCTTTCAAATAATTGCATTTATTTACATCAGTTTAACCTCCATTTAAAATGTCATGTATATCTCAGCTAGATTAATGTATGTGAAAAAACAAGCCTCTGTGGGAAGCGTTTGGAGTAAGCAATTTGTTTTGTTTGTAATTAATGGATTCTTACCTAAAGTACAAGTTATAAATAAAAATAAACTAACGATGAGTGGTAGTTTGCCGCTGTCATTCAAATAGTGGACAGTTGGGTAATTACAGACCACCAAAGAACCATTGCACTGCTGATTATTATCTTTTAAGAATTTGCCAGCTTTTCATCGTTCAAAAGAAACTTGCATTGAAGTCTTTAAATATATGCTATTAATAAAATAAACCTATTAAGTGGTGTGATGGTTGGTATTTACAGCTCACACAGGGGAACAAGTCACCTTTCCTTTGTTGCTTTGTCTGATACAGAATACCACATTGTGAAATCTCATTTAGCCAAATTTCGTTTAGCCATATGTATCTGTGTCTATACCAGGGGCTTATTTCTGCAAATGTGTAAGCAGATTGACTAAGATGAGAAGCTTGGGAGCAGAGTTGGACTATACTTATGTAGAAAGTTATTTGAGTGTTTGTAAGGCCAGATCCTGAAAATGTCAGAAAATCCATGTTCATGAACCTTGCATGCAAACCTTTGAACAGAAAACAAAATGTATCAGTGAGGAAGATGTTGGCAATATTTGCATCTGCTCTGAACTACAAATGTGTAGAACTTCTATCCCATTTTTATACATGTGTTGTTAAGATTTGTTAATTAAGAATACTTACGACTACTATCTTGATATGTATTTACAGTATTTAATGATTCTCCATTTATTTAATATCAAAATGATCAAAACATACATTTCCATGTTAATTTTAGTTAAAAACTGGGCTTGGGATGGAAATGATGTTATAGATATCCCTTTTCCTCATACAAGTAAACCATATTTCATGCATATTTTATTTGTGATCCTTGTATTAACTAGAAGTAACATTAGAAGCATAATATTGAAAAATTAGAAGCATAATATTGAACCACACAGTGGTGCTGGAGATAGTGAAGTTTTTGTCTTGGGGGAGAAGGGTGTGTGCAGTGTAGAGCTGATTGTAGTAGGTTTCCATCAGGTACTGCAGGGGTCTTGGAGCATGTCAGGATTCAACATTGCTGTGCTCATCTGCCTATAAGTCCTGTACACACAGCAGACACATTGTCTCCTCTGAGCAGGCACCCCCACCTGAGCTAATCTATATGGTTTGTCTGCCCATTTGTCTCGTGTTTATATCAGAATGAAAGAGTCACTCCTGCATCTTTAATTCAGAATATTTAAGCGAGGCTGGATTGCTCATCTGAGTAAGATTTCCATGATGGGGATCGTAAACATCTGTAAATAGAACACTGAAATTATAAATAATATAAACCAGATGCAAAATACTGTATTCTTCAGTTGCTTTCATTGAGCCAAACTCTAACAATCATCAAGGTGTGTAAAAATATAGAGATACATGGTTTATATGAAAGGTCAGTTGCAGTCCACCGTTACTTTTAGTTCATTGAATTGTTTTCAGCAGGCATATCTCTATGTAGCACAATCTCTTGCTCATTTTCAGAAAAACATCCCTAAATTCACCATACATGAAAACAGAGCTGGAGGAAGAGGAAATGAACAATTTTCTAATTTATGCAATTGAAGAGAAATATGGAGGAGTCTTTAATGACCATTGGCTGATGAAATACAAATTATCTGTACCTACTAAACTGCAAAAGCCTGTTGAAAATGGCAGAAATGCTGCTTTTAAAGGCTTCTGTAGTCTTGTGCCATTAGTTTTGCTATAAATCTGCTTGTGTGTCATTGAACTGGACACTGAGATTTGTAAAAGAGCATAAATATAATTTTTGTCATTAATATCATCATTTTTTTGGACATGTTTTAGCTTGATGTTTTTGGCATAATATTTCAACAAGCTTTTAAAAATCCTAAGTTAAAGACAAATGAAAGAATTTCAGGAAATTGTCTATTTAAAGGTTGCTTGAGAATCACTGATTTTTAACATTACAATTGTATTAATTATTTTAATTTAAAAAGAAAAAAAGATTGGAAGTTTACAGGTGCATTGACAGACCCTTGCACATCTTGGGGTTTTTGCGGGGGGAGGGTGAGTGTTGTCTTTTTTTTTAAATAAGCTTCAAAGAAGAAAAANTGGCAATATTTGCATCTGCTCTGAACTACAAATGTGTAGAACTTCTATCCCATTTTTATACATGTGTTGTTAAGATTTGTTAATTAAGAATACTTATGACTACTATCTTGGTACATATTTACAGTATTTAATGATTCTCCATTTATTTAATATCAAAATGATCAAA